>CM053031.1:23390036-23480036 GCA_028564925.1 Lithobates sylvaticus
ATGTTATGACATGCTGTGGTCTTTGCAGGATGACAGTGGAAGGAAAACTGGAGGAAAGGGTTGTCTATAGCAACCAGTTACAAATCGGGTGTCATTTTGTTTACTGCAGGTTATCTAATTAGTTGGTATGAACACATTTTTTATTTTGTGTTCTGCCTCTATATCTTTATAGGCGTGTACACAATTAAAGTGTATGTCTGGATAAAATAAAAATGTCCCCATGTTTTTTGTCTCTTTTTAAAGTGGTTGTAAACCCTCACATATACCCAGTGATATGACTGGCATCAGGTGATACACAGAGTCAAAGTCTAGAATTTATAACACTTGTCTGAGCTGGAAAAAGGTAACCACCGCTCCAGGACTATCCTTCTAGCGAATGCTCCTACTGCTGTGTGGGAGCCCCAGGTGCTGGCTAATGACACAGCAGATTGGAAATTAAGAAGAACTCCTGACAGCTGCACACCGGGAAAAGATAAAATTCAAAATGTTTATTTAAAAAGCAGGAATCGCATCAATCCAAGACACGACAAAGCAAAGGGGGTACAGAGCTGACGCTTTTCGCACTATGCCTAGTGCTTACTCATAGCTAATCATCCTGCTTTGTCGTGTCTTGGATTGATGTGATTCCTGCTTTCTTCTTGATTTCCAATCTACTTGTCTGAGCTGTGAGAAAGCAGAGGTTAGAGAGCTAAAACACTCTGCAGAGTTCAGTGAGGAGAATTCTGAGAGCTGATTGGAGGAATTCCCCCCCATTCCCCCATTCACACAGGAACAGAGCTGAGGCTGTCAATCAGCTGGAGCTCCCTCCCCTGTCACCATTTTTCGCTTGGTGTCAGGAACAACTTGTCAGGAGTGATTCATGCTGATAGCAGAGGAAGGAGGCAGCAGAGAGAAGTGACACTTATTGCTCTTAATTGAGACAAGTACGCACTATAGAGGGATATTTTTTGTTCATATTTCATGTCTGAGGTTTACAACCACTTTAAAATGCTGCAAATGGGGACAATTGCAATGTATGTAGTTATTTTTTGTAAAGTTAAGATAAAAGAATATAAGTACTTAAAAAAAGGTAAGAATATAACTACATACATATATATATATATGTGTGTGTGTATGTAGTTCTATTCTTTTATCTTTTTTTTTTTTTTATGTACCGTATTTATCGGCGTATAACACGCACTTTTTCCCCCTTAAAATCGGGGGAAAGTCGTGGGTGCGTGTTATACGCCGATACCCAAAAAAAAAATGACAAAAATCGGTTGCGGCGCCGAAAAATGGCGACCGCGGCCGAAAAAGGCCGAACCGCGGCCGAAAAAGGCCGGAAAAAGCCGAAGCGCGGCCGAAAAAGGCCGGAAAAAGCCGAAGCGCGGCCGAAAAAGACCGAAGCCGGCTGTTCAGCTCCGCTCGTAGTCCCGCCTCCCTGCGCTCGCTTCCGAAACAGCAGGGAGGCGGGACTCCGAGCGGAGCTGAACAGTCGGCTCGGTCTTTTTCGGCCGCACTTCGGCCTTTTTCGGCCGCGGTTCGGTCTTTTTCGGCCGCGCATGCGGGGTATTTCTCGCGGCGGGAAATTTAAATGATAGCGAACTGCAAATGACACTGGGAAGCTGCAAATGACACTAGCAAGCTGAAAATGACGCTGGGCAAGCTACAAATGACGCCGGGCAAGCTACAAATGACGCTGGGCAGGTTGCAAATGACGCTGGGCAGGTTGCAAATGACGCTGGGCAGGCTGCAAATGACGCTGGGCAGGTTGCAAATGACGCTGGGAAAGGCTGCAAATGACGCTGGGAAAGGCTGCAAATGACGCTGGGAAAGGCTGCAAATGACGCTGGGAAAGGCTGCAAATGACGCTGGGAAAGGCTGCAAATGACGCTGGGCAAGCTGCAAATGACGCTGGGCAAGCTGCAAATGACGCTTAAATGTAAGTTTTTTTTTTTCCCTAAACTTCTCTCCTAAAACTTTTTTTCCTTAAAATTCCCTCCTAAACTTGGGGTGCGTGTTATACGCCGGTGCGTGTTATACGCCGATAAATACGGTACTTATTTTTTGTAAAGTCATCCAAAGGATTAATTGGCTAATCAAAAAAAAGAACACTAGATTAAGTAAGTAAATAAAATAAAAATAATCGTTAGTCGGCGACTAATCGTAAAAATAATCGATAGATTAGTCGACAGACAAAATAATCGTTAATTGCAGCTCTAGTGGGCAGACAAACGCTGCCTCTGCTGCACTTGAACCCCAAACAGTGTTGGACTGAGTGTTTCCTTCTGGACTACAGAACACCCGCTCCACATTTCTATGACATGAGGGGGAGGTATTCTGTTGTCCAGCCCAGGAGAACTAGAACCATACCATTTCAGTTCATAATTTAGGAGAACACTGGATTTCTAGCAAAACATCGCCATGTTTTTTTGTGTACTTGCAGATTTCTAAAGAGACTAATGAACATTTTTTTTTTATTTTTTAACTTTTGCCATGCATTAACTTTAAATCCAGCCCCTTGTTGTTAATATGTTTAGCAAAATAAGAAAACAATGACCTGTACTTTAATATGCCATAAAGTTGAGGTTGTTGTTGCTTTGTCTGACTAAACTGGGCAGTAGTTCTTGTGTGCAGGGCCGGCAGATTACTGTAAATGTTGTTCGGCGGAAAAATATCATCTAGCCAGCCGGGCAAAATCTTTTTGGGCAATCGCAGTCTTATGCCCTGGATCCGGCAATGGCTGTTTCTGTTTGTGCAATGCGTTCTCGGATGATTTGTTTAAGAAGAGAAAATTGATATGACAATCTAGCTGTCAGATCACATCTATTTGTCCAACTGTCCTGTAATGTTTTTATGATTGACATTTCTTGACCTAAATTTTTTATTTTTTCAGGTGATTTTGTTACAGAGTTTTTCAAACTTTGCCGACGTAAAGAGTCCACTGATGAACTCCTGGGGAAATCTGCTTTCGAGGAGAATGGAAAAGGTAGTTATTGAAGGTTATGTCTGGTGTTGAAGGTTTGCATTGTTATTATTGTTCAATCCACACTCTAGCTCAACTAATGTGTAGTTATAGGATTTTAACAGCCTGGTTTGAAGGTACATTTTGGGGTATACGCTTCTAGAGACCGTGTCACATAAGCAGCTGCAGGGCCGCCAATAGGGGGGTGACCACCACGCCTCCTGTAGGGAGCCCAGTCAGCAGGTAGATCAGTGTGGCGGGAGGAAAATTTACAGAACGTCCACTGTGTCTGTGTCTCTTCCTCAAGCAGCTGAAAGCCGATGGCTCCCCCCTCTCCCTCCCAGTGGCTTTTAGCTGCTGAAGGGAGAGACGCAGACGGCGTGCATCATTCTGTAATTGTCCTCCTGTCCCCCCCCCCCACCAACTGCCCGCAGCATTGGTGGCTTTCCTCTCCCGCAGGCTGCTGCGGGTACACAGATGGATGGTGAGTTGGGGAAGGAGCGGTACATGTCTTTTCCCAGCCCCTTCCTTTTCTGAATTGGACACAGTGAGCAATTGGTATCGATCACTTCTGTGTCCATTAATAAGTATAGTAAATTATGTATACAGGGGGTCCCCGACTTACAAACATCCGACTTACAAACGGAGGGAGACAACAGGAAGTGAGAGGAAATCCACCCCTAGGAAGGGAAATTCACTCCTGTAAGAGTTAATATGGGAAAAAGGTGTCTCCACTGATGCTTTATCACCAGTCCGTGCTTCCCTAACAACCTAAAATTTTCAAAATCCAATTGTCATTGGGACAGAAGGTGAGGTGAAATCTTCTGAACAGGGGCACAGACAGCAAAACAAATGTTACAGGGGTGATAACCCTTCTCTATGCTATCAAAAAAACTTAAAAATAGATTTTTTGGCTGGAGCTACACTTAAAAAATATACCTGTTCCGACTTACAAACAGATTCAACTTAAGAACAAACCTACAGTCCCGATCTTGTTTGTAACCCGGGGACCCCCTGTACTTTGCTTCAGTTTATGAATGAACAGGGTCCTCTGTCTCCTGTTCGTTCGTCTTCAGTGCAGCAGTTGAGGCTAGAGAGAAAGGAACTAAAACAATATGTCTCCATTCCTTTCCCTGTCTCAAAGGTGAGATGTCAGGGGTCTGTTTAGACCCCTAATATTTCATCCAAGCCCCTCCACCCTCCAACAGTGTTGTAAAAAAAAAAAAAATAGTAAAATAATTTTAAAAATGTAGAGGATCACAGAGTCGAGCCTTCCTGGAAGTTCGTTTTCCAGTAGACTTCAGGAGATTATTTCTCAGCAACAGAGCTGCATTCAGTGGTGCAGGCAGCAGGTGGGGTAAGTATTCCATTTCTTCTATACAGATATGTGCTTTGCTTATGCTGTTTAGTTATGGGGCAGTAATTAGAGGATATTTACTGCCGAGATAAGTACCGCATTACATATATAATATGCCAAGAAACCCCCCGACGTATGGGGGAAAGAAGGACTTTACTGGTATCAAGGGAAGACACAATTTTAAAACAAATATACCTTTATTTATACAATATTAAAAAAAATTGTAGTTTGTGATGTCATCAACTCGCGCCGGCGTGCACACGTCACAACCAGCAGGGAGCAATCAACTCGCACCCACGCAAACCAAGGGTGCTGACCAAGTGAATACCTATGATAACAGGGCCACTCCCCCTAACCTCCCATAACAGGACTTTTGTGTTACCACCTCATCTCTGCCTCCTTGGGCGAGCAGGAAGGGGAGAGATACCCCCACACCTTTCACACACCCAGCTGTAAATCCATGGCAATGGGCCAATGTCAGTGGGAAAGGAGGACTATGAAACACCCCCTGGTGGTATCAGCACACATGCAGCAACTCAAAAGAATTTAAAGAGCAAATTCTAGCTTGCTTAAAGCATATGATTGGTCCTGAGGAAGCAACTTTGCGAAAGGCGTTGACGCATCTATATGCATGATTTGTACATACACTCTACATTGTTTGGTTTCATGGAAGATGTAATTGTACAATGGAGTAATATGCTATCCCCCAGTTTTATCACTATTGCTTAACATTTTGTAAATAAAGGTATGTTTGTTTTTAAAATTGTGTCTTTCCTTACCAGTAAAGTCCTTCTTTCCCCCATACATGGGGATTTTTCTTGGTATAGTTATGAGACAGGGTTTCTATGAGGAGTTAAACAGGTAGCCTACGGTCAATGTCACAGCACTTCAGACAATCTAAAGAGGTTAGGAAGTCTGCTTATATCCTCATTTAAGACACTGTAGTTCTCACTTTACTCCTTGGCTTGGTAGCCTCTTACACAGACAAGGAGGTCTAAATAGGCACATAAAACCAATAAAAGAAACAGATCATGTTATGTGATAATCCTATCACACACATTCCTGGACATGGCCAGTGGTAAGAAGGTACTGTAGCAGCTACCAGCTTGGATGATGGTTAAATCATAGACCAAAGCGTATAAATATCGTCAGCGCACCATGAATCTCTAAGGAAAAGTCTGAACGTTTGTTCAGCTCATCACATTGGTAAGGTACAATGTTTCAGGGCCACACAGGACCCCTTTGTTAGGCATCACATGCCTGATAAAAGGGGTCCTCTGGGCCCCTGAAGCGTTGGACCTTAACAATGTGATGTGTTCACCTGAATAAATATTTGAACTATTCCTAAGGTTGCATTCACACCTAAACATAGCACACTGGCCTCATGAAGTATGTAGATCATTTATTAAAAAGATAAACAAATACTAATCGCAGATAGATACACTCTGGGGTAGATTTACTAAAACTGGTGCGCTCAGAATCTGGGGCAGCTGTGCATGGTAGTCAATCGGCTTCTAAAGTGAGCTTGTTCAATTAAGCACTTCACGGCCGCTACAGGACGGCCGCTGTGCGCTGGATCTTGTGTATATATAGATTCCGCACTTTCGGGTAGCGGGTGCGAATGCGCTCCGCAGGTGGCTCGTTCTCTCTGTGATTATGCACAGCGAGAACTGCAGACTCGATGTCCGCCAGCACCCGCTGATCGTTCGTTACAGGGGCAGGACGAAAGCTCCTGCTATGCATTCTCGCGCCTGCTACCGGGAAGTGCAGGATCACGTGTGTGTGTGTGTGTGTGTGTCTATATATATATATATATATATATATATATATATATATATATATATATATATATATATATATATATATATATATATATACATATACTGCTATAGGGCGGTCGCCAAGTGGTTAAGGCAGTAAGTTAGGTGAATACATCTGTTTAATGGTTTTATTCAACCTTACTTGAAGTTTTTATTTGTAATATTTTATATACCTACTGAGCTATCTAAACCTCTAGATAACATCTGAAGGTTTATATAATAATAGTAGTGTAGCCTCCCTGGCGGTATTCCCGAGTCTGGCTCGGGGTGAGATTTCAGTACCAAAAGCGGTATTCCCGAGCTAGGGATCGCATTGCAGGATCCAGGAAGAGGTTACTTACCTTGTCCCCAGGATCCTGCGATGTCTCCCCGCTGTGTGTGCGAGCTGCCGTGTCTCGCTCGATCTGTCACAGGAGTATAATCTGGTTTTGGAAGGTGATAGAGCTTACCTGGGTGTAGTATTGTCTCATGGGGGGAGATCACATGCTCCCCTATTCTGGTAAAACAGTTGAGTGAGGGCTCAGATGGAGATATGATTTTTAAAAACAAAAATCTGATTATTTTTATTTAAATGAGATTTTATTAGATTTTTAGCAAATTCATTTTAATACAATGCTTTTCGAGTAAAAATCAGTCTAAAGATAGTTTTCTATTTTAAGATACATTAATCATTTTGTTTATTTAGCATGAAATGGAAACAAACAAACTGTATGGCTGAACACGCATTGCACAGACATCGCATGTGATCAGCACAGCAATGCGGGTGCGAATCGCATGCGATGTCTGTGTTCGCATATGTGTGAACCCAGGCTCAATCTCAGTTCACACTTATGCGGTTAGAATCGAATGCGATTACACAGTGCGATTTTTGTTGTGACATGTGCGATTCTAATGCAAGCTAATGAGATTTCTGATGAGATTCGCACTAAACTCGCACAGGACCCTTTTTTAACTGGATCAGAATCGCACCGCATAGATGTGAATGTCCTTCCTTGAAAACGATGATTTTTCAGATGGCATGCAAAGTTATGCCTTTCAGATCGGAGCTAATCTGCATCAGTGTAAACCGGGACTCAAACTTCAGACAATTCAAGTGCACTCAATGAGTATGATTTCCGTGTTTTCCCCATGATCTCTGGTGCAGTTCTGTCTAATTTTGAGAGCTGCAAAAAAAAAAAGAAGGAATTTCGATTTTTATTAGCACATTGTACAGATTTGCAGCGAGGCAGAATCAGCCAGTTGCTAAGCAGCACCTCGCAGATCTCTCTAAATTAATACTTCTATAGAGTCATAGAGTCAGCTTTCTCATACAATGTCTTTTTTTCTTTTTTTTTTTTTACAGACACGGCTGATATCAGCCAGGCTCTATCGAAGCTCACCGAACCAGCCCCAGTCCCCATACACAAACTCTCTGTCACCGGCATGGTCAGCAGTGCCAGGAAGAAGATCCGCAAACACCGTGGCACTGACGAATCCCCCTTAAGCAACGATGTCCTGAATGCTGTTTTATCTGTAGGTTTTTATTTTATTTTAACAGGGTTTTTTTTTTCACCTGTTGTATATTCTCAACATGACCCTAATTTAACGAACTCATCTTAGCAGCTAATACAAGTGTTAATTAGGAGATGCTGTAGTGTTGGTTGAGTGTGAATTAATCATATCTGTTGTTTACCTTGTTAACGGTTCAGCCTCCTGAATATATTGGGTAGGTTATGGTGTTAGAAACATTTCTCTCTGTTCCTGAAATCTGCCAGCTGCGTAATAGGGCTATTTTTACCTGTGCATATCTGCCACGTTAATCAGCTGGGTAATGGTGTCAGAAAACAGGAAATTTAATATATACAGTGTGTATACAGTGTATGTGTGTATATGTATATATGTGTGTGTATGTGTATATATATATATATATATATATATATATATATATATATATATATATATATATATGTGTGTGTATATGTATATGTATATATGTGTGTATATATGTGTATATATATGTATATGTATATATATATATATATATATATATATATATATATATATATAAAGGGCTGTTAGTTAATTAAATTTTCGTGTTCGATTAATTGATTTTTTTTTTTTAAATCGACTAATTTCGATTTAATTATATCGCACATACAGATCCAACTACTTTTAGCTGATCTCCTTGCATTGCAACTCTGCATTAGTCAGTGGTAAATGTGGTATACAGTATATACAATCACCCGACACTAGTTAGTTTCCACAATCCATGACTTAACTTCACAGTTCACACAAATACGTTTTTAAATTCAAACTGTAGCACTGACGTAAGTAATTTTTTTATTTTCCACAGTAGCGTGACAATCCCTCCACCTCCGGTCTAACTAATCACTCTCACCTTATGGCATGGATCCCTGTGCAAACAGGTGGTCATGCAAGCGGGTATCAAAAGGGTTAACACGGACCATAAACTTCTCTCACGTCTCCTTAGATCTCGGCAAGGACGCCAGGTCATGGGTAGAAAGAAAAGATCTAAGTGCTCACCGCTTAAGTATAAGATTACATTTTTGTGTTCAAAACACAAACTACTCACATAAAGATGATAAAAACACAGCATGTAAAGCCGACAATGGTGTTAGTTCCATAGGGCAGCAGCGGGTGACGTCATGTGTAGCTCCTCCCCCGTACGCGTTACGTTCAATCAGAACTTCAGCGTCACTGGACTCCTCCACCCTTCCCTTCGTTAGCAGACGGAGGCACTTGGGGAAGGGGGGAGGAGTCCGGTGACATTGATGTCCGTGACATCACCGGATCTCCGACGGAACTTCCTGAAGGCCCGGAAGACGGCGGAGAGGCGAGTACAGAACAAAAAATTTAAGATTAATTGAGGAATTATTCTTTAATTTCCACAGCCCTATATATAGACACACACACACCTATATTGTCAAGAGAATAGAGGACGACCACCTTTACACAAACTTCAATGGCATCCCAGTCTTAGTCCGTTCAATATTGAGTTGGCCCATCCTTTGCCACTATAACAGCTTCAACTCTTCTGGGAAGGCTGTTCACAAGGTTTAGGATTGTGTCTATGGGAGTGTTTGACCATTCTTCCGTAAGCGCATTTCTGAGGTCAGGCATTGATGTTGGACGAGGCCTGGCTCGCAGTCTCCGCTCTAATTCACCCCAAAGGTGTTCTATCTGGTTGAGGTCAGGACGCTGTGCAGGCCAGTCAAGTTCCTCCACCTCAAACTCGCTCATCCATGTCTTTATAGACTTGCTTTTTGCACTGGTCCAAATCATTTGGTGGAGGGGGGATTATGGTGTGAAGTTGTTTTTCAGGGGTTGGGCTTGGCCCCTTCGTTCCAGTGAAGGGAACTTTTAAGGTGTCAAGACATTTTGGACCATTTCATGCTCCCAACTTTGTGGGAACAGTTTGGGGATGGCCCCTTCCTTTTCCAACATGACTGCGCACCAGTGCACAAAGCAAGGTTGCAGGAAAGAAATTTGCACCGTGTATGGCCTGCCTTACAAGTCAGTAGGATGTGTCCCATTCCTCTGCTGTTAGTGAAAATCTTCTTCCTTTGTGCCCCACCCCGGCTCCAGTAATCTTCTTGTACCACTTGGGATAATACAACTGAGGCCCTTTTCACACTTGTGCGACCATGATTTCCAAGGAGTACACTTCATATCTGTGCGACTTCAAGTCAGTCCATGTACTACTTTGGTCTGACTTTGATGCGACTTGAGGTCCAAAGACCTCAAGATTACACAGGCATTGCTTCAAGTTGTGTCAGACAGATGACTTTGAGGTCGTACAAGTGTGAAAGGGGCCTTACAGGCTGTCACAGGCTCTCTCATTAAGAGAGCCTGACTTTCCCCGCCATTCTTGCTGCCCAGCTGCTCCATTCAAAAAAGCCGTCTATGAATGGAGGACGGGCAGATGTTTGATAGCCCTGCCTCCTCCACTCATAGATCCTGTTTTATTCATAGAAGCCCTGATATGAGTTCTGTGAATGCAGAAGCTGGGCAGAAAGAGTGGGCATGGTCGGGCTCTCCTGATGATGGCGGCCTGTGACAGCCCCTTAGTTGTATAACTCCCCCAACCACCACCACCATCTCTGCACCGGAAGATGACGGTCGAGGATTGTAACTGAAAGAAGAGGAATCAACATAAGGGACACATCCTACTGACTGTAATTTATGTCCCTTGTTCTGATTTTTTTTGTTTGTGGTTTTGGCTGCACTTAGACTTTAAAATGTATAGGTCTTTTATACGAGGTGTGTCTAAAAAGCTTGGTGAATGGTCCGATATCTCAACTGCAACATGGGCCAGGTGCGCGCGCATGCACACGGCTATCCATAGACCTGTCGAGAAGCACCACCTAGCGCTCAGTACATGTGACCGTCGGGTAAAACCGATGAGGACAGTCAAATGTAGTCAGTGTGAGAGGTAGGGTCACAGTGCAATGGAGCAACGAGTGAACATCAAGTTCTGCCACAAACTGGGGAAAACGGCGAAGGAGTGTGAAAGCCGTGAGCAGAATATGTGTTTACGACGGTTCAAACGCTTTTGTGACGGGAAGGAAACCACTGAGGATGAGCCACGTTCGGGTCGGCTGTCGACAAGCAGAAACCCAGACATGATCAGGCACGTGTGACAAATGCTGGCACGAGATTGGTGACTGGCTGTACGATTGATGGCGGAGGAATTGGGCATTAGCAGGGACACGGTGCGCACCATCGTCTGCAAAGATTTGAGTAAGCGGAAGATCTGTTCCCGGTTTGTGCCGTACAAGCTGACAGACGAACAGAAAGCAAAATTAATGGACACCTCTGGAGATTTCGTTATGTGTGACCAAGATCCATCCTTTCTGCGAACCACCACCACATGGGATGAGTTTTGATGCTACCAGTTCCTTCCGGGATCCAAGCAGCAATTGATGGAATGGCGTTCACCGTCTTCGCTGCAACCCAAAAAGAGTCACCTGCAAAAGTCCAAGGTCAAGACAATGTTTTGCGGACATGGCGGCAATCCAACAACGCGTGACAGCGGTTCTGCAATCGATTCCTAAAGAGGTCTTTGCTGACGGCTTCCAGAAGCTTTATGAACGTTGCCAAAAGTGTGTTGTGAAGGATGGTGATTATTTTGAAGGCCAATAGAGGTAGTTTGTTTGTATCTTCTGTTTTTGTTTATTTTCTGATACCATTCACCAAATTTTTTAGACACACATCTTATTTTTATATATACACATCTTATTTTTATATATACATGTATTTGTCAAAAAGGCCGACTGCATATCCTGTGTATCGGGTGCTGGCAGGCCTTAAAGTGGTGTTTCCCCCTAAAAAATGTTTTTTTCAAGCGGAACTCCGCTTTAAATACCTTTTCCAAGTGGAAAACCCACAGGTCAGAAGCACAAACACCATCCACCTTCAGTATCGCAAAACCAGTAGCCACAACTTTTGGGAGTGCGGCGGCTCGTACGTATGATTTTATATATATATATATATATATATATATATATATATATATATATATATATATATATATATATAATGCATATATATATATATATATATATATATATAGGATAACATATAATGCCGTAGGATCATTGGATGAGTAGAGAGACGGCGTCTTTCAGTGGGTCAGGTTCCTGGACTGTGTGTTAGTTTCTCATCCACTGCAAGGCAAGTAGATGAGTGTTAATTGGTAATAATTAGTAATTTCAAGAGCCACTCACATTAATACTATTTTTTTGATTAGTAAACAGGCTTCATCCAAAGGACACATCGTTACATTTCTTATCATGTGGCACAATAGTGCCTAGAAATCTGGACAGTGCTGAAACTGTGAACTTGTGTACAGAGAAGGCTAATTAGAAAGCAAACCCCAGAGGCAATGTATCTTGGCCGCACTCCTATGCATGTCAGCCTGTTTTAGGGAGGCAGCAGGTTGACATAGAGAAAATAGCACCATGTGATCGGTAGGGATGCCAGCATAGTAAAATCCTCTACACTCTCCCGATGATCTTCTGTTTCATTATTAAATCATTTTGCTATACTCCTGAGAAAATGTAAACATCAGGTGCATGGAGCACAGGGAAGGTATTGGGTAGCGACAAACCGAACAGATTTTGCAGCCCTCACCAGGAGTTGGAACTACTCGGGGAGGTTGATTTACTAAAGGCAAATAAACCGTGCACTGCAAGTGCATTTGCTCTAGATCTGAAGGGAAGCTCTGCTGATTTCTATCATTCAATCATGTACAAACAAACGTGCTGTTTTTAAATTTTCCTTGCATGTGATTGGTTATTCTTTGCAAAGTGAAGCTTTACCTTACTTACTAAGCTCTGGAGCAACAGTATACAGTATTTCCCTTTAGTAAATCAACCCCATAATGTTTGTCAAAGTTGCTGGACTACTCCTGACAAAATGGTGGGGGGGGGGACGGGGGGGACCCCAGAAGAGGAAGATCAGGGCTGCGCTGTGCAAAACTGCAGCACAGAATAGGTAGGTATAACATGTTTGTTTGTTATTTTTGTTTAAAATGGCCTTTATTATCACTTTAAAAACATCAAAAACCAAAATGTCTGGAGTTGGGCTTTAACAAAATTACATTTTTAAAAGAGCTCTGAAGAAGTTAGCTGTCATTGGCTAACGAAACGCGTCATTTCTCTACCATAAGCCGTCTCCAAAGGTGTTTCAGAGAATTTGTCAGTACATCCAACCGGCCGACCACGTGTAACCACACGAGCCCAGGGCCTCCACATCCAGCATCTTCACCTCCAAGATCGTCTGAGACCAGCCACCCGGACAGCTGCTACAACAATCTGTTTGCATAACCAAAGAATTTCTGCACAAACTGTCAGAAACTGTCTCAGGGAAGCTCATCTGCATGCTTGTTGTCCTCATCTGGGTCTCGACCTGACTGCAGTTCATCATCGTAACCGACTTGAGTGGGGAAATGCTCACATTCGATGGCATCTGGCACTTTGGACAGATGTTCTCTTCATGGATGAATCCCGGTTTTCACTGTACAGGGCAGATGGCAGACAGCTTGTATGGCGCTGTGTGGGTGAGCAGTTTGCTGATGTCAACGTTGTGGATGGAGTGGCCCATGGTGGCGGTGGGGTTATGGTATGGGCAGGCGTATGCTATGGACAACGAACGTAGGTGCATTTTGTTGATGGCATTTTGAATGCACAGATACCATGACTAGATCCTGAGGCCCATTGTCGTGCCATTCATCCACGACCATCACCTCATGTTGCAGCATGATAATGTACGGCCCCATGTTGTAAGGATCTGTACACAATTCCTGGAAGCTGAAAACATCCCAGTCCTTTGATGGCCAGCATACTCACCAGACATGTCATCCATTGAGCGTGTTTGGGATGCTTTGGATCGGCGTATACGACAGCGTGTTCCAGTTTCTGCCAATATCCAGCAACTTCACACAGCCATAGAAGAGGAATGGACCAACAATCAACAACCTGATCAACTTTATGCCAAGGAGATGTGCTGCACTGTGAGAGGCAAATGGTGGTCACACCAGATACTGACTGGTTTTCAGACCCCCCCCCCCCCCCCCCCCCCCCCCCCCCCCCCCCCCCCCCCCCCCCCCCCCCCCCCCAATACAGTAAAACTGCACATTTTAGAGTGGCTTTTTATTGTGGCCAGCCTGAGGCACACCTGTGCAATAATCATGCTGTCTAATCAGCATCTTGATATGCCACACCTGGGAGATGGATGAATTATCTCGTCAAAGGAGAAGTGCTCACTAACACAGATTTAGACAGATTTGTGAACAATATTTGAGAGAAATAGGCCTTTTGTGTACATAGAAAAAGTCGTAGATCTTTGAGTTCAGCTTATGATAAATAGGGGCAAACACAAAAGTGTTTTTTTATAATTTTGCTCAGTGTATATAATGAAGCCAGCGTACAATTCATTGCTTCAATCCTTTATTGGCTACATAGCAGGTTCAGCAGGAACACGCTAACCGTTTTGGCCGAATCCTTAATCCTTCAATAAGTGAGACTTTGGTGGAAACTCGTTGCGCATTACTGCTGTATCTTACCATGTTGCCAAAAAAGAATTGATGTAATGGATGTTACTGAGTGGCCAGCTTCCTTATATTAGACAAATCATAATCTGTTGGGTACAGGTCAATAACGAGATAAAAAGGTGGGAGAGTCGAGTTGGGCTTCATTTTGTTTTTTTGAAAACTTTGGTTTGTCCTCGGAAATTTCTAGGGGTCTAAGGAGGAGTTCCTGTCAAAGGTCCCCCGTTCCTGTCAAAGGTCCCCCGTTCCTATTCACTTCCCATTCCTGGAAACCAATACATATTTTTTTTTCTTGCACTGATTTCAAAAGATGTAAAATTCAGTGATGGAGAGGTTTAGTTCAGAACAACCATTAGTGTCTTATTGCCTCTTTCCCATGTGTCTTCACATTTGTTCTTTTTCTTCCAGTTCCTGTTTCCAGATGCAAAATTACTGGATGGAGGGGAGCCAAAGCCCAGTGGATCTGCTGGAGATATTGCAGCTAATGCAGACAGTGATGAATATGTAAGTATACAAGCCAACCAGTTGTAAGTGTACCATGGTGGGGGTCCACAGAGTACTTATGTATGTGAAATGATTTCAGGGAAGCACTCGTCTCATAAATCAAAAATGACAGGACTAGGGGACCAGACTTCTGCCAGCCTTTGATGAAGAGTGTGTCCAGGAACAAAGAGTAGATTTATATTTATGACTAGAAAAGTCTTAAAACATGTTTATGGACATTTAGGGGTACTGGGAAAAAATTGAAACATTTTTCAAGGTACCTAAAGTGATGTTAAACCCATTTGTAGCAAATTAAGATGTTGGTTGGTGGCAGCACTTCTGCTTCATCTAAAGCTTCTGCAATCTAGTCCTTTCATTCACCCAGGTCCCCTGATCGATGCCCTTAACTACTTGCCACCCAAGCCAATTTTGACACTTCTCTCCTACATTTTGGCTAGAAAATTACTCCGAACCCCCAAACATATTATATATATATATATATATATATATATATATATATATATATATATATATATATATATATATATATATATATATATATATATATATATATATTAGGGTTGCACCGATACTAGTATCGGTGGCAATACCGAGTATTTGCCGAGTACTTGTACTCGGGCAAATGCTCTGATGCTTTATCCGATACCTGGACAGTCGGGGGTGATCAGTGCGGGGGTGGGGGGAGTTACAAGCACCTATCCCCCTGTATAGATTTCAATAAAGCAGCTGACAGCCGCTTCTCCTCCTCTCCCCTCTGCGGCTTTCAGCTACTTTAATGAAGTCTATACAGGGGGATCAGTGCTTGTAACTCCCCCCACCGCCGCACCGATCATCCCCGACTGTCCCTGTATACTCCTCCCCGACCAACCTCTGTGTCCTCTTCCAGGCTCCTTCGGTCCCCCTCCGTATACTCAGCTCCATCCCCCGCTCCAGTCCCCTCTCTGTGTTTTCCGCTCCGGTCCCCCCTTCTGTGTCCTCTGGTCCCCCTTTCTGTGTCCTCTGGTCCCCCTTTCTGTGTCCTCTGGTCCCCCTTTCTGTGTCCTCTGGTCCCCCTTTCTGTGTCCTCTGGTCCCCCTTTCTGTGTCCTCTGGTCCCCCTTCTGTGTCCTCTGGTCCCCCTTCTGTGTCCTCTGGTCCCCCTTCTGTGTCCTCTGGTCCCCCCTTCTGTGTCCTCTGGTCCCCCCTTCTGTGTCCTCCCGGTCCCCCCTTCTGTGTCCTCCCGGTCCCCCCTTCTGTGTCCTCCCGGTCCCCCCTTCTGTGTCCTCCCGGTCCCCCCTTCTGTGTCCTCCCGGTCCCCCCTTCTGTGTCCTCCCGCTCCCCCCTTCTGTGTCCTCCCGGTCCCCCCTTCTGTGTCCTCCCGGTCCCCCCTTCTGTGTCCTCCCGGTCCCCCCTTCTGTGTCCTCCCGCTCCCCCCTTCTGTGTCCTCCCGCTCCCCCCTTCTGTGTCCTCCCGGTCCCCCCTTCTGTGTCCTCCCGGTCCCCCCTTCTGTGTCCTCCCGCTCCCCCCTTCTGTGTCCTTCCGCTCCCCCCTTCTGTGTCCTCCCCCCTCCGCCCCCCTTCCCCCCCCCCCTTCTGTGTCTTCCGCTCCCCCCTTCTGTGTCCTCCGCTCCGGTCCCCCCTGTGTCCTCCGCTCCGGTCCCCCCTGTGTCAATCTTCCAGGATGGAGAGCGGAGGACTGAGCCAGTAAATCTGTCGGCTCCTTCCTATTCCAAATGAACAGAGTCAGTAATCACCGACCATTCATAAACTGAGCATCGTAAACTGTGTTTACGATACTTCAGTTTATGAATGGAGAGGAGCCTCTGTCTCTTGTCCATTCATCTCCAGTGCAGCTGAGGCTGCTGAGAAAGGGACGGGGGAATCTCTGTCCTCAGTCCCTTTCTGTGTCTCAAAAGGGAGATGTCAGGGGCCTGTTGAGACCCCTGATATCTCACCAAAGCCCCCCCACAGCGCTGATAAAAAAATAAAAAAAATAAAATAAATAAAGAATTGTAATAAATATTTAAAAGCTTAAATTGTAACAATATCTAATAAAAAAACACACTGACACTGTCCGCCGTTCTGTCCGCCGTTTTTCTGAGACTTTCAGAGTCTCCTTGTCCTCCGTACTGCGCAAGCGCTGCGCCTGTGCAGTACAGGGCAGACACAATGCGATGGCCGGACAGTTTTTGGCACCATCCTCTGTCATCACATGAGCTCGCTCTCTCTTTCGAATTCTGAACGTTATGCATGCACCCTCATCCATCGCAGTAGATCTAAGCTCAGCACGACAATGATGAGGTAGATGGTGAACTGTGCACGGTTCTGCTGTTTTACTTTGAGGATGGATTGCTCCACAGTACCTGCAGCTACAGAGGTCATTGAGAACTTATTTTTCAGTTCATTTACTGCTTGCTAAGAAAATGTAAATACTTGTCCCTAGTCTGGCCACAAATTCACTTTAAAACAGAGGTTTGTTGATCCCAGTTGAGTCCCCCCTGTGAATACATAGACACAGTGGGAGAGATCAAGTGATGTTGATTCAGTGATCTGTCTTTTCCTTTTTTTCTTTGTTCAACCCGCTGAACAAAAAAAAACTGAAGTATGTACCCAGCCTAAGACCCCTTTCACACTGGGGCCGCGCCGCGTTAGCGATAAAGCGCCGTTAGTTTTAGTGGGGCTTTACTGTCGTTTTATTTGCGCTTTTCGGCCACTAGCAGAGCACTTTTAATGGGTTAAAAGCGCCCTTGTTGCAGCGCTGCCAAAGCGCTTTGCAGGCGCTTTGGCAGAGCTGCAAATTAATTTCAATGGGCAGGGCGTTTTTGGGAGTGGGGTATATACCGCTCCCAAACTGCCCCTAAGATTCTGCTTGCAGGACTTTTTTCCCGTCCTGCAAGCACACCACCCCAGTGTGAAACCACTCAGGCTTTCACACTGGGGAGGCTTGAGAGGTGCTTTTCAGGCGCTATTTTTAGGGCTAAAACGCCTGAAAAGCGCCTTCGTTGTGGAAAGGGTTTTAGTCTTTCAAGAGATTGCAAGTCATGTAAAACTGCAAATGAGGAGATAATGGTGTTGGGGAAAACCTATTAGAGCAGCATTTTAGCTGTCTTGTAGCAGCTCAGGTTAAAACCTGTAAGGTCCAACAAATACAAGGTTCCCTTTAAGAACAAATCTTTGTGTTCACCATGAATTAATAAAGCCCCTGAAATGACCACTATAATAACCGTGATTGTTAGTAAAGCATGTCTGCTTTGCTCGGTGCCTGGAGTTATCTGCAATGTGGTGACTGCTGACACCAGTTCTAGTAATTGCTGCTGTATAATCAGAAACCTACTGTATTCCTTCAAGGATAATTAGATTTTAACAACTTACAAGGGACAATAAACCTAAATTATAGTTGGGCTTATATAAAAGAGCTATTAATAGCTTTCTCAAAATAAGTATGCAAAACTTTGTAGAAGTTATCAGGGCTAAGTATTTTTGTGATGAAGTTTTAGATCCAAGCAGGGAATATTCTCTGGTACACAACCGGCTTCCTATCCTTCCGTTTTTTTTCCAGCCACTTCCTGTCTGGCAGAATTATATAGAGCTTCATGATCAGGGCTGCTGATAAGGCAGTACAGCCAGCCCTCCTGTACCGGGCCCCATCAATTCAAAAGGGGGGCAAGGGCATCTGCCGAGCAGCAGGGCTGTCTGTACTGCTCTATTGCAGACACCGAGCCTCTTGTCCCCTCCCCCCCACTGCAGCACTGCCGGTGTACTATCATTTGTTGTCCCCCATCACAAAGTGTCCGCTGTGTACTGCGCATGGACACCCAGATTCCAAAAATTGCCGAGGATGAACGGCGCCTGCGCCGTGAGTCCACTTTCAAGCCCCACCATCCAAGTGGATATAGAGGTAGAATATAAAAGAGCCGAGTGCAGCAAGGCCGTGGCGAGCGAAGCGAGGCCGTGGCGAGCAAAGCGAGCCCGCGAGGGGCCCTCTAAGTTTGTGTAGCCCTATGTCCACTTGGATGGTGGGGCTTACACATCGACTCACGGCGCAGGCGCCGTTCATCTTCCGAGATTTTCCAAAAATGTTTATGCTCTGTACTGTGCATGCGCAGTACACATCGGACACTTGTTTATAGCCGGACTGTTCGTGACAGAACCCCGGCTTCTCCTTCTTTCCCTCTCTCCAGCTGTGCTGCAGTGGGATCAGTTCAAGCATCTACACCCCCCCCCCTATCTTCTTGCTGATAGGGCCCCCCTGTGTGTCCTTTTCCCGTGCAGTGCTGCTGGCTTCTCTCCTTTCCTGCCAGCAGCTGCTGAAGGTACACAGGACCAGCACAATCTTGAGACCCGTCACCCGATTGGCTGAAAGGACAGGCAATCCTATTGGACGCCTAGTAGGAGGGGAGGAGCCACACACTGGAAGTCGCTGTGATGGCGGAAAGGACACAGAACTGCTGTCTGCCACCCGCTAACCTCTTATGGGGTAAGTTCCCGGCAGACAGAGCAGGGGGAGGTGTTTGCCGCCCCCCCCTCCTCAAAAAAAAAAAAAAAAAAAACACCAGCCGCCACTGATGGCAACCCCTTCATTACCAGGCCGTTTTCTAGTTTTCAGCACTTTTCAGTGTTAGTTTGGTTGACAATTACTCTGTCATGCAACATTATACCCAAATGAATTTTATATAATTATTTTTAACACCGATAGAGCTTTCTTTTGGGGGTTTTTAAAAGCCACTGTGATTTTTGGTGTTTTTTACTATAAAAGGGGAAAAAGACCAAAAACTTTGAAAACAAAAAACTGTTTCTCTTATTTTCTTCTAAAATAAAAATGCCGGAATGGTATGAATCTAGCATAGGGAAAAAACCTTTCCAGTTGGAGGGAGTTTAAAAAGACACGCGCCCATTTATTGAAACTGGAAGAGAAGCGGTTTAACCGTAAACTGCATAGAGGGTTCTTTACTGTCAGAGCGGTGATGATTTGGAACTCCCTTCCACAAGCAGTGTTATCGGCAGGGAGTGTCGCTGCTGAGCACGTGCACTCAACTTCATTGGTCGACCATGATGAGGCCTGTTCTGAATGGAACCTGTCCCGTTAAACCGCTGTATGGTCTTGGCCACCATGCTGCAGCTCAGTTTCAGGGTCTTGGCAATCTTCTTATAGCCTAGGAGGCCATCTTTATGCTGTAGAGCAACAATTCTTTTTTTTTTTTTTTTTTGAGATCCTCAGAGAGTTCTTGAGGTGCCATGTTGAACTTCCAGTGACCAGTATGAGAGAGTGAGAGCGATAACACCAAATTTAACACACCTGAGACCTTGTAACACTAATGAGTCACATGACACCGGGAAGGGAAAATGGCTAATTGGGCCCAATTTGAACGTTGTCACTTAGGGCTCTTTCATACGGACGGTCCGTATGTCCGTTTTTCATCCATCCGTTTTCGGATGGAAAACAGACATACATGTATCCCTATGGGATAGCGGGTGTCAGCGGATGAGCATCCGCTGACACCCGATCTCGTCCGTGCGCGCTATGCTCCGTTTCTGCAGACGGAGGAAAACCCTATTTTTTCATCCGTCTGCAGATCGGATGACGACGGACTCTACGGTCCGTCGTCACCCGATCCCCCATAGGGGAGAGCGGCGCTGTGACAGGTCTGTCCCTGCACGGAGTGCAGAGACAGACCTGTCATCTTCCTGCTCAGCGGAGATCGCTCCGGCGATCCCCGCTGAGCAAGCGGATATCCACGGGGCGGATCTGCACTGATCCGCCCCGTGTGAAAGAGCCCTTAGGGGTGTACTCACTTTTGTTGCCAGCGGTTTAGACATTAATGGCTGTGTGTTGAGTTATTTTGAGGGGACAGAAATTTTACACTGTTATACAAGCTGTACACTCACTACTTTACATTGTAGACAAGTGTCATTTCTTCAGTGTTGTCACATGAAAAGATATAATAAAATATTTACAAAAATGTGAGGGGTGTACTCACTTTTGTGAGATACTGTGTATATTTCTATGTATGAAAACCCCTGAAATTACCCTTTTTTTAGGAAACTAGATACTTAGGTGATCTCCTTGCTTGGCACAATTTTTTCGGAAACCGAGAAACATGCAGGTACTGAGGGGGTGAGACACAATGCTTGGTAATGGTGCACTAGATTCATTGATGTACAAGTCATACACAGAGGGAGGAGGTAGTGAAGGGGTTAATGTACAGGTCACCTACAGTAGCAGGATGGAGGTGAAGGGGTTAATGTTCAGATAGAATATGGGAGGTGAAAGGGTTAATTTACAGGTCACACGGGGGACAGTATTGGAGTTGATATGTGTTGGAGAGGAGTGGAAGAGGGGAGCAGGAAAGGGCTGAGAAAAAAAGATTCTTTTGTAGCAATAACAAAATGAATGGAGCAGCAGCTGTAGCTTCTGATTGATTCATTCTGTCCCTAAACACAATTGGACCCCTTTCACACGGGGGCGCTTTGCAGGCACTACAGCGCTAAAAATAACGCCTGAAAAGCACCCTGAAACAGCCGCTGCCGTGTCTCCAGTGTGAAAGCCCCGAGGGTTTTCACACTGGAGCGGTGCGCTTGCAGGACGCTGAAAAATTCCTGCTAGCAGCATCTTTGGAGCGGTGTATACACCGCTCCTAAACTGCTCCTGCCCATTGAAATCAATGGGGCAGCGCGGCTATACCGCCGGGGCATAGCGCTGCTGCTGCAGCGCTTTGCAGTGGTTTTAACCCTTTTGCGGCTGATTTTATCCCTTTCTCGGCCACTAGCAGGGGGGAAAAGCGCCCCGCTAGCGGCCGAATATCGCTGCGAAATTGACGGTAAAGCGCCGCTAAAAATAGCGGCGCTTTACAACAGACTGACCCACCGCCCCAGTGTGAAAGGGGCCTTACAGGATCGCTCTCATTTTCCTGTTGGAAGGGGAGGGACCAGCACTGTAAATAGTACCATGTGATCGCTGTGAGGCCCAATCACAGCAATTGCAACTGCAATTCGTGTCAGCTGGGTACACAGCAATCACCCAGCGGATCGGCTGCTGAAGGGCTATTTATCCAGTGCCCTTCCAAAATGGCACCAAGTAAATAAAGGGCCACCGAACCGCCATTGATGGACGTACTAGGGTACGTTAGTGGTTGAATCGATACTTTAAATTTCAGCCATGGTCTGAAAATTGTGAGCTGTGAATTCTCTAATGACATACATAAAACACCCATAATCCTCTGATAGAAAGACTGTAATCTTAGGCTGGGCTGATCTGGGGGCAATGTGTTTTTTTTATAATTTTTTTTTATTTTACTCAAAATAATAATGTGATATGGCGTTGCTGACATGTGAAGCATGAATTTTAATGATGCGTCCACTTTAATCTTTTAGTATAGGTCTGCTTTAATGCTTCTATTGCTGGAAAAGGTGCTTTCACTAAACACATTTTGCAGATTCGTTACAGAATACATACTCCATTTTATAAAAAAAATATAATCTTTATTTTTTTTTATTTATTTTTTTAGGAGAACGGTATGATGTTAAAAAATAGCTAATTTTGAGCTTAAAGCAAACAGTGCAATAATATGCAAGGTCCACTTCACGTATTGGGGTCCCATTGCCATTAGCTGCTTTAAGCTGGCCATATACGGGTCGAATTTCGAAAGATCTTTCTTTTGAAAATCAGAAAATTCGTGCATTTTGTGATTCGATGGTGCCACCATTGATTTCGAAATTCGACCAACCAAACCTTCAATTTCACCTCATGTTCCTACAGAAAAGAATTTTCTTGTCTGGGAATCTTCTTTTCTTTCCGGGAATCTTCTTTTCTTGCACATGCGCATTTCTTTTTCGATTACATTTCTCGCACGATTCTCCCATCATTGGTTCGAAAATCGTTAGTTTTTTAAAAAAATTTCCAACATGTCGGATTTTTTAAATTCATGTCGGATTTTTAAAATTCGATGGCCGCGCGAAAATCGGCCGTTGCTGCAGCCCACTAATGGTGCGAAATTCGTACGAAAATTCTTAGATAAGATTTTCGAAAGAAAGTTCTTTCGAAATTCGACCCGTGTATGGCCAGCTTTAGGGCCCATTTACACTGTTTTGAATATCACACAAATGCACCTTGCCAATGGACATGCATTGGTGCGTCTGCTGTCAACAATCTACATGCACCATCTATTTTGGTGCATTGGGCAGCCCATTCAAATTAATAGGCTGTGTGTGTGTGTGTGTGTGTGTGTGTGTGTGTGTGTGTGTGTGTGTGTGTGTAATAACACAGTGCAATAGTGTAAATGGGCCCTTGAAGTAAAAAAAAAAAAAAAAAAAAGGTACTTCCTTTTTCTTAAAGCGTTTGTTACCACAACATTTCATATTCCTGATATGTGCCTGCTGTACCATGTACTTGTATGAAAAAATATCTTTGTATTGTTTCCTTTATGTGAAATCCCTGGTGTTCTTGCCAGTCCCTCTGGTTTCCTATTAAAAACTGACCACACTAAGCAGAAGAGCATAACGTGGTCAGTTCTCTAGCCAGTCCCTCTGGTTTCCTATTAAAAACTGACCACACTAAGCAGAAGATCTCGGGGAATGCTGAGTACCCAAAATCTTGTGACCTGTCGATCCAGCACAGTGCAACTGTTGGGGCCCAAAGCAGCTGCCTCCTTCTTGCCAACTATCCTGGTTTAAATTCCCTCATCCCTTGTGCTGGGGAACGCAGCCTGCTCTCCTCCAATGATCACAGACTTCTTCTTCATTTCAGTTTCAAACTAAAGGAGTTGTTTTACATGTAAATACCAGCATTGATATGTAAATAACGGCGGCATTGATATGTAAATAGAAGCGGCCGGCGGCATTGATATGTATATCATGCCCCCCCTGAGGTCATATCCACAGTAATCTCTTGCAACCAATCAACAAGCAGAAATCATGTGCTGTAACCTCTAGCACCTAATCAGTGAACCTTAATGTGTGCTGTAACCTCTAGCAACAAGTCAGTGAGCGGTAATGATACACTGTAACCTCTGGCAACCAATCGCAATAGCTGCCTGATCTGATTCAGTAAACTAATTTTGAGTCTAGCTGCTATTAATTGCATGTTTTAGAGCAGGTGGAGAGCGAAACTGCATGGGGGGGGGGGGGCAAGAAAAGTTTCGCCCAGGGTCCTATCAATATTAAAGACAGCCCTGGATAAGCCAAGTATATTTAAAGTGGTTGTAAACCCTTACATATAGCCGGTGAACTGACTATCCTCAGGCGATACACAGAGATTAAACAAATCCTCCAACATAAGTTCTACCTGTTTATCCTCTTTATCTTCTCTTTTTCTACAGCCGTTCAAAGTCCCAAATTTATAAAGCTTGTCTGAGCTTCCTTAAAGCGGGGGAGGGGAGCTGAATTTACTCAGTGAGGAGAGCTGAGAGCTGATTGGAGGGTAGGGACAAACCCCCTTCTCACAGTAACAGAGCTGAGGCTGTCAATCACAGGCTGTGTGTTGAAGATTCCGCCTCCTGTCCCCTTTTTTCTTTTTGGGTCAGGAAAAATTGTCAGAAGTGACTTATGCGAGGCAGACAGAAATGACACTTATGCCCCATACACACGGTCGGAAATTCCGACCACAAAATCCGTCTGATTTTTTTCCAACTGATTTTTTCCGACACTGGTGTTGCATACACATGGTCGGACAAAGTTGTCGGAAAATCCGATCATTCTGAACGTGGTGAAGTTTGTTGCCTACGACGGAGCTACGTAGAGGCTAGTAGCCAATAGCTTTGGTCTTGTAATGTGATCTGAGCATGCGTGGCACTTTGTCTGTTGGAATTCGCTACACACGATCGGAAAAAGTCAGATCGGACTTTGTTGTCGGGAAATTTGAGAGCAGGATCTCAAATTTTTTCAGACGGAAAAAGTCAGATGGCGCCCACACACGGTCGGATTTTCCGACAACCTGGTCCGATCGGACATTTTCCGTCGGAAATTCCGACCGTGTGTACGGGGCATTAGTGCTCTGGATTGAGACAAGTACACATTATAAAGGAATGTGCTTTGTTCATATTTCATGTCTAAGGTTTACAACCACTTTAGGGTCTTATACTACACCCCATATTTTTATTGGTTTTTGCTATCATTGATAGGGCAGGGGGCCTAATTTTTTTTTACTGCTTGGTCTGCATTAAGTGCTTTGCAGTACAAATATCTCAACAAACTACGTTTCTGTGTAGGATCGATTAGTCAGTAAAATGGGAGAATAAGTTCAAGGGTCTGAATACATTTGCAAGGTACTGTATACATAATTATTATGATCTATGAAAGGATTATGAACTTGTGCTTTTGTAAAGGTCGCCAAACTCCTGACACCCTTATAATTTAGAGCACAAGGCACATTACCCTGTGTATTATGTATGATAGTAAGTCTATGCTATATAAAAAATATGTGAAAGAGATACTGATTGCATCTGTATTTATTTTATAGTTTGTATAGCTGTCAAAGCAAGAAAGCTAAATATATTGGAACAGTAAAAATAATAGGGATATTAAGGCTCGGTTCACACATACATAGAGCCCATGCGAATCCAGCACAAGTTCCCGCATCGCATAGGACTCGCAGGCAGTTCACATTGCCTTATGCGATCCGCTGGGAGTATCAATACAAAGTTAATGACACTCCCAGATTGTGCGAACTGACAATTTGTACCTGAATCGGATCGCATGGGTGTGAACTGTTTAGTAGATCTCCCCCAATATACAGTAGGGGTGCACCGAATGGAAAATTTGGTACCGAAAGTGAAGGCTGAAACCGATACCGAAAATTACAGTTTAAAAAAAAAAAAAAATTATATTTTTATATAAAATTGTATTATATTCAACTTTTTAATTTAATATCAAACCCATTAGGGTTTACTTCCTCTTTAAATCTCATTGCACAGAAAGTTGTCAGGCTGGGATCACACCAGTGCGAACTGGATGTGGATTTCTCTGCATCCAATTCGCAAGTCAAGAGATTGTGACCGGCTCTCTATGGTTCACACACCTCCGTAGCTGCTCCTGTGCGTTTTCTGGTCCGTTTCAGGTCTGAATTTAGCTCAAGACACAGGAGTGCCCAGCCACCCACACATACCAGGAAGTACACTGCTATTTTTCAGGAGTAATTCTAGAGAGTAGGTTGCTTTTTTATGGAAATGCATGCCCACAACTAACATTCTAAATTTTGCCTATAATCAAATCTTCTTGAGTTTAGTTTCACTTTAATAAGGTACTCCTCAGACGACTAGTCTCAGGAGATTTGAAGTGAGATTAGGTGACGTTACTACAGTGCTACTTACTGTTCTCCTTGCTGGAATGTCTGACATGAGGTTCTGCTACCAAGACAGTCATCTGTGCCAATCACAGCCCATCTGTAAAATGTGATTAGCTTTGGACAAGGCCAATCACAGCTCAATAATGGAAATGCATTGTCATTACCTGTGGTGGTAAAGAGTCGTGTTGGCAGAGAAACATACAGAAAAGAATGACCTCTTGGTGTTTTTTGAGATGTGTGTTTTGTGTGTTTGCGCCATTTATCTAAATTTTTAGATGTTGACACATACAGGCAGACACACTTGTAAGAGGGAGATGTATAGGAACATGCAATTACACAAGTTGTTTGCAAATTATGCAAATGTAGTATGCAAATCAGGGCAATTAGAGGCTCATGGCCTCTTCTCTATCGCAGCGTGTGATTATTGTAATTATAGGTTATCAATAAAGTTTAGTTTCAGCATCAATGCAGTATTGGTATTCTGCTAGATTCGTCAAAAGAAAAGTTCAATCCTGACTTAAGAGTTTTTATTCCCTTCGTTCTGTTCTTGACAGGCTTCTAGCCATTCTTTCTTTGCGGAAAAACTCCTGATCGTTCAGAATGAAATAATTTTTTGGTACAATAAGCAGATCCATATTCATAAGGGGGCTCTCTGTATCTTTAAATGAGGATGTTGGATTTTTTTTTTTGTTTTTCGGGAGCGCGGTTCAGGAATTTTGCATATTTTCAGCCATCTGTCCTTGGCGATCAGAAGGACTCATTTGTGATGCAACAATGCTCAAATGATTGTAAAGTACTTGAATTATGTATGTTGGATGTAATTGTTTCTCTGTTCACAGAACCTGTACAGCCAGCTTAAATCGGCACCGGCAGACTGCCTAACCTACAAGCTGGCTCTGTGCCTGTGCATGGTCAACTTCTACCATGGAGGGGTGCGAGGTGTGGCACATTTATGGCAGGAGTTCGTACTGGAGATGCGCTTTCGGTGGGAGAACAATCATATGATTTCAGGGTGGGTACCCCTAGCTCTCTATTACAATGTGTCCTGTGTATATGGAATGTCCACTATTTTTAAAGAACACATTTTTATACATTTTGAAACAAATGCAAGTTGGTAACGCAAGTCATGTACAGCATTGAAACACAAGCCTGCAGTGAATTGGAGAGACCCGGTTGTGTTGTTATTTTACATCATTGGGCAATCTAGGTATGAATAATGTCATTGCAATCGTTCTAAAATAAAGAAATAAAATTTACCAATGGTACCAAAACCTATGCGAGCAAGGAGCCAGCGTCTTGGACAGGGAAATGTGAGGAAAACAAAGAGAAAAAGTAAGGAAGGGAGAACCCCAGACCGGGAGCTCACCAGAGCTACCAACAGCATTATGTGTAAAAAAGTAACCCTGCGCTACCTCTATGCAGCTAACACGGCAAACAGATATTTGGCTGTGAACAGAAAAAATATATATAGTGTAGCGCTAAATGTCTAAATTCAAATTATAACAATAACAACCAGACTACATAAATAAATAATGGGATTTAGATCCCTAAATAGTGATATCCCATATAAATGTGACAATGTCCTATGTGAATGCAAGACAAAATGTGAATGTGTGTCAAAAAAAATCATGCGTGTGTGAGTGCAAGGCAGGACCTATGAATCTGTTGCAAGAAGTCCATACAAAAAGTCCACTGTGTGTCAACACAAAAAGAAGTTGTGAAAAACGTTTGAAGAACATCAAAACGTTATGCTGATATCCAAGTAGTGAACAAAAACTGATGTTAATAGGGCGGCAAGCCACCACCGGTGAAAATGAAGGCTTACCGAATGGTTTGAACTCAAAAGAACATACGTTCTATGAGTCAAAAAAACTTGTGTTGTCAAACGACAGCCAGGGTGAAGACTTGGGGATCATCTGTGACTAGATTGTGTACCGTCCGGATATTCATGAAATCTCAATCTCCATAAGAGGGTGGTTTCATACAGGATGGTATCAGATTCTCATCATTATGGTGTGGATGTTCAATAACAGGAGAATAAAAGAAGGCCACATAGCGTAATTCCATAAAGCAAAATTTAATGAAGGAATAACACTTACATTTGGAAGGTAGTTTTTAAGTGCTTGGATAAAATTGTGGTGGCATTGGAGTCATTCCCGATGCGTTTCGTCTCAGATGTCATCTGGGGAGCTCACCAGCGCTACCAACAGCATAGCCAAAGTTCTGCAAGCTGTTATAGAAATTATAGAATGAATAAATAAATTGAACCAATGGTACGAAAACCTACGCAAGCAAAGAGCCAGTGTCTTGGACAGAGAAATGTGAGGAAAACAAAAGAGATAGAAAAAGTGAGCAAGGAAGAGAGGACTCCGGACCAGGAGATCACCCGAGCTACCAGCAGCATAGCCAAAGTTCTGAAAGCTATTATAGAAAGGATAGAATAAATAAATTGATAAAATTTACCAATGGTACAAAAACCTATGTGAGCGAGGAGACAGTGTCTCTGACAGAGAAATCAGAGGAGAGCAAAGTAAAGAGATGGAAAAAGTAAGGAAGGAAGGGAGGACTCTGGGTCAGGAGATCACCAGAACTACCAGAATCCTAGCCAAAGTTCTATAAACTATTATAGGAAGGATAGAATAAATTAAATTAATAAATTAAATTTACCAATGGTACGAAAATCTACGCTAGAAATGTGAGGAAAGAGATAGCAAAAGTGAGCAAGGAAGGGAGGACTCTGGACCGGGAAATAACCAGAGCTACCAGCAGCATAGCCAAAGTTCTGCAAGCTATTATAGGAAGGATAGAATAAATAAATTGATAAATAAATACAATTTACCAATGATACGAAAACCTATGCGAGCAAGGAGCCAGTGTCTTGGACAGAGAAATGTGAGGGAAAAACAAAAGAAAGAGATAGAAATATTAAGAAAGGGAGAACTCCGGACTGGGAGATCACCAGAACTGCCAGCTGCATAGCCCAGCTATTATAGGAAAGGCAGCACTTTGGTTAAAGTAGAATAGTCTATCCCAGAACACCGAAGTGCCAAAAAATTCAGGTACCTTTCGTGGAGGTTAGCAGTTAGTTCCTCCACATATTTAATGGTGGGAACAGTAGTCTTCTTCCAGTGTCTAGGAATGAGTAGATGCCATGTGGACAGGAGAAATCGGAGGATACTTTTTTTTTTTTTTTTAATCTTTGCATTTGACCCAGGTATTATGGAGGGAAGTGCAGCTTCTGGGGTTTACGGCCAGGTTTGTCCAGTAACTTGAGGATAGAATTCCAAAAAGGCTGAATGCAAGAATCGGCCCATCATAAATGCAACAATGTACCCTCCAAGTCTCCAAACCTCCAGCACTGGCCAGGTATTGATGGGATAATCTTGTGTAATGAGACTGGACTTCTATACTATCTATAGGCGATTCAGTTCGCATTGTAGCGCTATACAAATTATTTATTCATTCATTCAAGGCGCTCCTTTCCTGGGTTTGGCTAGCTATACTTGTTTTTAAAAGTCAAATAGAAGTATTTATCCCAGTACCTCCTCGGGGATGGGTAGTCACAATTTTTTCTCCCAATCTTGTGTATAAAAGGGGCATTTTGGAAAAGCATGGAACAGAAGAATAATATACATCTGAGCTACTATACTACTATACATGGGCAATCCGAGTCATGCATACACAGAGCTTCATAAGGCATAGAGCAGCTTCACATATTCCATCTGACCCTTGACCCTTTCTGGATGATTTTTGTATATAGATTGTGGCATTCTAGCACATTATGAAAGACTTACCTTAAAGCGTAGCCCACCAGCGGCATGCTGTCACCGCTGCAGAGGCTTTCCACTTCACCCAGTCTTCATTCTGTGTTCGCAGGCTGTGCCCGCTTGAATGGCCGAGCTGCACAGGTATGCCGTTCCTTCAGATCGCATGTGCTGGTGATGTTGCCGGCTGCTGCTCGCTAGAATATCTCCTGATTGGTGCACATTTAGGAGATATTCATTTCACCTACAGGTCCAACTGTACTACTACCTTCATGACTAGATGTGTTCGTTGTGTTTGTTGTATAAACTGTAGCTACGTACAGTATACAGGGCTGTGTTCCGGCAATGGGGCAGGAACTTCCTGCTCCTGGACAGGTAAGTGTCCATTTATTAAAAGTCAGCAGCTGCAGTGTTTGTAGCTGCTGGCTTTAAAAAAAAAAAAAATTTCCAGTTATGTTGACAAAGGTTTTTTTTGTCAGACAGGAAGTGAGAGAAAATATTCAGCAGAGACGCACACACCAGAGAAAAGCTGATGGGGTATCTTTTTTTCAATTATTTAATACAGTATATAACAAAGGATTTTCAAAAGGAAAGGATTGGAATTCATGCATCCAGTGCCTTGCATGGGGGCCAGACACACAGATAGAGGGGGTGGCGCCCATAATGGATAGGCCGCCCCCTGCTGATGGTATCATCGGCAGTTCACACCAGATGCAGTTCCGTGCGCTTTTTTTCTGCACTAAAAATGCATGCACAGTGTTTTCCACGTATTCCAATGGCTTTAGTTCACACCATGCAATCCGTTTCCGGTGCAGAAACTGAGCAGAAACCAACCCGGAAACTGCATGGTGTGAACTAGAGCCATTGGAATACATGGAAAACACTGTGCATGCATTTTGTGCAGAAAAAAAGCGCACGGAACTGCATCTGATGCGAACTGGCCCTTACTAAAAAAACATTTTTATTTTTTATTTTCAAAGTATTTTATTTTGTATAACAAAGTGAATACGTTTGAAAATGACATTCCATATATCAACAATGAAATAGCATATAGAGAATACACCTTAACCATGTCATTGGAGCTAGAAACATCTGGAGATAAGTATGGTAATCAATTTAAGACAAACATAGGGGTACTAGAACTTGGAGGAGGTTTCCCAGTTTGTCGGATGGGTGGGCACCCCACTACCCGGCACCTCAAATGGGATCTATCTGTGCCCGATAGGAGGAATCCAACAACCAACCCCTAGGGCAGGATGCATGGTGTAAGATGGAAATTACCATGTGTCTTCCTTTGAAAAAATACTACTTAGGCTGCTTTCACACTGGGGCGGTGCGGGGCGGCGACGGTAAAGCAGCGCTATATTTAGCGCTGCTTTACCATCGTTTTACCCGCGGTATGCGGCCGCTAGCGGGGTGGTTTTAACCCCCGCTAGCGGCCGCAAAAGGGTTAAAAACCTCCGCAAAGCGCCGCTGCAGCGGTGGTTTGCGGGCGGTATCCCCGCGGTTTCCCATTGATTTCAATGGGAAGGAGCGGTATAGGAGCGGTAAATACACCGCTCCTTCACCGCTCCAAAGATGCAGCTAGCAGGACTTTTGTTGCGGTCCTGCTAGCGCACCGCTCCAGTGTGAAAGCCCGCCGGCTTTCACACTGGAGTGAATGGGGCCGGTTTTTTCAGGCGGTATACAGGCGCTATTTTTAGCGCTGTACCGCCTGAAAACCGCCCCAGTGTGAAAGGGGCCTTAGTGAGGCTTCAATGTACAGACATCTGTCGCTTTTCAAATAAACTTATTTAAACGAGGAGAGTAAAGTAGAGAATAGAGGGGAGGAAAGGGGGGGAGAAGAAAAGGAACATCAATTTTGGTGGTCGGAATAAGTCAGGCTGGTAATGAATTAGTGGTCAGTGGGCATCCTACATGAATGGCCCATGGCTCCCAGGTGCATTCAAATTTACCTACCGTGTCTGAGAGTATGTTGGATAACTTCTCCTGCGACATTATCCAGGAGACCTTTCTAATTACCGCTGGGAAGGAAATTTTTAGGTTTTTTCCAGGCTTTTGCCACAGTAAGTTTAGCTCCCAGAAGAATGAAATGAATTAGCCTATGGGAGGCTTTGGAAATATTTGGGATGTGTGCGTTGAGAAGGGCAACCAGTGGGGTTCTGGGGATCTGGCTACCCACAAGCTTATCAATCAAGCTGAATACTTTTTTTCAGAATGAACGTATTCTAGGGCGTTCCCACCAGATGTGGGAGATCGTGCCATTGAGTATACAACCTCTGAAACATAGAGGATCTACTGCAGGAAAAATTGAGGCAAGTCGTAAAAGGGGTGTAGTACCATCTATAAAAAAAAAAAAAATTTTTAAAGTACATTTTTAGTTCTAGCCATATCAAATAAAATCTGTATAAAACCACTCCCCATTCCCCATCCCCTTAAAATTCCTTTTTCATTATTATCAAACGCATTAAAAACAATGTAAATGTAAGACAATTTATAAACAGAAAGTGTGCAGAAAAGGATCTGTTAATTACAGATGTTCAGCCTGCCCACGCACAGTGTTTTTTTTTTTTTTTTTTTTTTTTTTTGTTTCAGACCAAACAATCTTATTTTCAAACTGAAAATGACTAAACCCACAATTAAAATACATACTGTATATAAAAACAGTTTTATCTGCCAGAAGATTTGTAATTCTGTCCAATCTTTTTTTTTTTTTTTTGCAGTGCTGCCAACGCTGTAGGTCCAGTCAGGTGACAGCTTGCTGTGTAGTCCGCCTGCCAACTAGACAATAATAGTATATGTTAATATGTAAAGTTTTTCAAGAGTTTGGCAGAACTTAAAATGAATTCAAATGAAAGTAGTAAAAGAAAAAACAGGACCTCAGTTCTACAAGGAGGCATTGCCTATTTACAAACCATTATATTGTTTTGTGTTAACGCCATGTAGGTGATCATTGCAGTGGAAAGTTATATGCGCCCCTTCAATGCACATCTGCAATGCACTGCAACGCACCTTCATTATTGCGCATATGCTTGTCCTTTACTGAAAAAATTGTGCGTGTTCTAAGGTGCTCTTATCATCCGTTTAAAATAATATACATTGATCTGCTTCATAGCCCAACTCTGGCCAACGAAAAAAATGATCCCACGCAGTGGAGCTGTGCCTTCACCGCAGGGGTTAATTGCTTCTATTGTACTAGGGGAACAAAAAAAATTATTTACCCGATCCTCCAGATCTTCCCACTTAGACCAGTCCCTGCAGTCCCATTCTATTGGTCTAGAGCAGGGTTCTCCAAACTTTCTAAAGGGACAGTTTACTGTCCTTCAGACTGGAGGGGGGCCGGACTGCGGCCAATGGCAGTAGACATTGTCTTGGCGACAGTGGGAGTAAACAATGCATCTTTGGCATCAGGGGCAGGAATTCCTCCCACTGCCACTTATCGTTTGGGTCAGTGGAGAAATAGTGCCCCATTGTTGGTGTTGGTGAGAGGAGTAGTGTCCTATCGGTGTCAGTGGAAGGAATAGTGCCACATAATCAGTGTCAGTGGGAGGAATAGTGTCTTATCGTTAGTGCCCCATCATAGTTATTAGTGGGAGAAATAGTGCCCCATCATTGGTATTAGTGTGAGGAATAGTACCCCATCATTGGTATTAGTGTGAGGAATAGTACCCCATCATTGGTATTAGTGTGAGGAATAGTACCCCATCATTGGTATTAGTGTGAGGAATAGTGCCCTATCGTTTGTGTCAGTGGGAGGAATAGTGGCCCACCATTATTGTTGTCAGTAACAGGAATTATAGCTCATTGTTGGTGTCAGTGGGGAGGAATAGTGTCTTGCATCAGTGGTAGAAAATGTGCCCCCAAAGGTTGGATAAAGGCAAGCAAAGGGCCAGATCCTGACCCCGGACGGCAGTGTGGAGACCACTGGTCTAGAATCCTGACATCATCAAGGCCAGTGCAGGGTCCATAGCTCTAGCTCTGCATTGGACATGATGGTGTAGAGCAGTGGTCTTCAAACTGCGGCCCAGGGGCTGGTTGTGGCCCTTTGCTTGCCTTTATCTGGCCCTTGGGTCACTATTCCCCATACTGACACCAACGATGTGGCACTATTCTTCCCATTGATGCCAACAATGGGGCACTATTCCTCCCAGTAAAACCAATGATGGGGCACTGATGCTTGGGCATTTTCTACTCCCCCCTGGCCACAGTTCAGCCCCTCTAAAGCCTGAAGGACGGTAAACTGGCCCTTTGCTTAGAAAGTTTGGAGACCCGCAGATTTAGTGGGACTGTCCGCTGCTGGACTTGTGAGGGTGTGCCATCTGCCAGTAGATGATCAGATGAGTAAAACTGATTCTTCTTGCCCCTAGACAAAGTGAGTCGCAAGGTCACTGCAGGGGATAATTTTACGATTTTCCTAGAGTTGGGCTTTAACGTATAACTGAGGGCAAAACTTTTTTGGATAGTGTAGAGAGGGATTAGAACACCTGTCAGTTTTTTTATTGCTGTCTGTGCTCCTGTTGAGGAGATTCACCCTTTCTATTTGTCCTGTTTACCATTATCGTCAAAGTGAATGTAAAAGAAAATCCCAAATTTTGGGTTGTCCCCAAAAAATAGTAAGGCCCCTTTCACATGTGCGGACCGTTCAGATCCGCCTGTCAGTTTTTTTAGGTGGATCTGACGGACGCTCCATACAGCTCTATGGAGCGACGGATGTCAGCGGTGACGTATCCGCTGACATCCGATCCGCCCCGATTCACTTTGCTAAATCCAGACGGATGAATGTCCTATTTTCCATCTGTTTGGCGGATCGGATGAAAATGGACAGGCGGTCTGTAATCATCCGATCCCCCCATAGGGGAGAGCGGACTCTGACAGGTCTGTCCCTGCACAGAGTTCAGAGACGGACTTGTCATCCACCGGCTCCGTCGCTCCGTCGATCCCCGCTGAGCAAGCGGAGTACTAAAAATGGACAGCCCCGTGTGAAAGGGGCCTAATGGAGGGGAAATCTTCCAATGGGGACACTAGTTCTGGGGATCCCTGAGAGATTCCCTTCATTTGCAGGGATTTCCTCTCACTTCCTGTTTGGCTATGGGGCAGAAAGTGAAGGGAAATCTCCAAAATGGAAAAAAAAATTGATTTTATGCCCCTACCTTACTCTATTTAAAATGTAAAAACAAGTTTTGCCTGTAGTTCTACTTTATAATTGAATATGAATCTAAGACCCCTTTCACACTGAGGCAGTTTTCAGGTGTTTTAGCACTAGGAATAGCCTCTAAATAACGCTTGAAAACCGCCTCCCATTCATTTCAGAGTGCCTTTTTCACAATAGGAAAAGCCCTGCAAGCAGCATCTTTGGGGCGGTTTTGGAACGTTGTATACAGGGCTCCCAAAACGCCCTGCCCATTGAAATGAATAGGCAGCATTTCCAAAGTGCCTGAAAAGCGATTCGGAAGCAACACGGGTGTTTTTAACGCCATCTTTGGCCGCTAGCAGGGCTTAAAATCATCCGGCTAGCAGCGGAAACGCATCCCTTAAACGGTGCTAAAGTGCCGCCAGAACGAGCGGCGCTTTTGTGCTAACGCAGCTGCGGCTTAGTGTGAAAGGGGTCTAAGTGTATCCTGTTGTGTTCCCTGGTTCTAGGCACTGTAGCTTTTTGATGGTAATAGCAAGATGCAAAGCAAAAATTCAAGTGACCTAAAGGTTGCAACCTCATTTAAAAGAACTATAAACAGGCTACTGAATCTGGTTGCGTGGATAAGGTATTATGAGCCAACGCTAATTTACATTGGCTGCAGTGTTTTCTAGGTAATGTGTTTGTGATTAACCCCTGCGAGGTATACCTCCTGGAGAATAAGGGTGCTGGTACCTTTAAGAGCGCCTTACCCATGCAATGTATGTTACTCCTGTGCAATTTAGGAAAAAAAAGAGGATGCCCCCAATAGTGTAAAACCATATAATAATGCTTTATTTGTGATTAAAATTATGCTAGACTATATAAAATTTCTCTTAGCATTCAATGGGGTAAAACGCCTCATGGTATGACATTACTTCCATCCCTCAGGCTCCACCCTATACGTTACATCACACGCTACATAAAGCTTTCCTGATGAAGTCCTGTGGTGTGGGCTGTAACACACAGGGCGGAGCCTGAGGGATCAGGAAGTGATGTCATAACAGGAAGAGTTATACCCCATTAAATGCTAAGAACATTTTTCTATATGTTGGCATAATTTTAATCACAAATAAAGCATTATTATATGGTTTTACACTATTTATTCACACTTTCTATATGTAAGCATAGTTTTAATTGCAAATAAATTATTATTTTTTTACTAGCTGTCTGTTCTTAAAAAATAGTGAACTCTAAGTACATAGGTCTTTTCTTGTTTTGTAGGTTAAGCAGCGGCCCTCCAGATCTTAAATGTTGCCTACTTCACCAAAAGCTCCAGGTACGTGTTTTTTTTATTTTATTTTACAGTACTACAAACTTTTACATTCAAGCCTAAAACGTATTGTGCTTTGTTTATGTTCTGTCTTTTTGTCCTGTAGATGTTGAACTGCTGCATTGAGCGCAAGAAGGCACGGGATGATGCCAAGAAGGCAGAAACCAGTGACCGTTCCTCGGGTACCTCCCTGTACAAGGCAGCGCATGAGTCAGCCCATTCTACTGAATCAGAAAAGGGCAAGTATGATGTGGGGAAGTCCTGGGACTCTTGGAGCGACAGCGAGGATGAATTCTTTGAGTGTCACAGCGACACAGAGGAACTGACAGAGAGCACACAGGACGCAACTAGGAAACAGTCAGCCAAAGAGGAGGCTAAAGAGGCAATAATGCTAAAACCCGATGGACGCTTGCATCAGTTTGGAAATGTGACCTTATTGAACACTGGAGAGCTTCTCTACATTCCAATAACACAGGTAAAAGCAACAATTTTATACTTTTTTTGCAAGGGATAACCTAACTAAAAAAGAACACCAAGGGGCTCATTCATTTATTTCAATCTAATATGGGTGGATACAGGAGCTGCGAATAGTTACAAGAGCATTGCTAGACAAGGATATGATAAATGGCACAGCTGGAGAACAAAATTTACCTAAAGCAGTGTTCCACCCGATTTTAAGACAATAGCTCATGATTATTACTGAACTTTTTTTTTTTTTTTTTTTTTTTTACTGTACCTTTTTGTTTTTCTGATCATTCTGTCGACTTCCTGGATGTGGGGATTGTGGATATGGGCGGGGATAGTGCGACTAAAACATAATTTCCTTTATCTGCACAGTCTCCTGGGAGCTTTTGTGATTGTTCCCAGGAGTCTGTGCAGCGGCCTGACGCGAGTCATCGCGTGATTTTGACAGCGCTCCGAATTCACGTTGCTGCGCATGTGCGAGATGGGGATACAACGCGCAGTGCATGCTGGTACATCAGCGTCACTTTATCCAGGAAGAGGATGCCTGTGGGCTTCACATGCCCACAGGCAAGATGACAACCGCCAAGAAGACGAAATATAATTAATTTTTTGAAGAGAAAAATTACATCCGAATGACTTAAAACTAGAACAAGTGAGTAATAACTTTAAAGAACTTAATCCTATTCATTGTATAAAAAAATAAAATAAAAAAAGATTTACTGTAGTCAGTGGAACCCCGCTTTAATTTTAGTTTATTTAACTTATAAAAAGTAAGGAGTATACATTTGTAAATGCATGAAAAATTCTCAGTGGAAATCAAGGTACGTATTGAAGTGTACTACTACCATTACAGCTTCTTACAAAAGCAACGCTGTTGATTGCTTGAGTCCGAGAGCCACATGACACGCGCCAAAGGGGCGGTATCCTCTATAGCAGCCTTTCTCAACCTTTTTAACCTAGAGGAACCCTTGAAATACTTTTCAATTCTTGTGGAACTTTTGCTAAAGCCAATACATATGCATAGAATGCATGAAGGTGAAAAACCTTGAGCCTTTACAACCACTTTAAATGATAGACTCCCCTTTAGTTACATGTTACACCCATATTTAGGGTGTAACTTGTTACTAAATCACTTGCCGCCACTCCAGAGCTCTGAGGAAAGGGGCTTGTCCTCCGAATTGCTTTAGCTTCTTCAACATGTGGCAGTGGATGAGGCATCCCGTCCCACCTGCTGGAGCTCTGCGTCTGTTTGGCTTGATTTGACTTACTTTTGTGAGTATAATATTGTCTTGCAATGCACTAGGCGTTTTCACCCTTTTGTGTGTGTTTTCATGAAGGATGTGTAGTCGTTGGGTTCCTTCCTTCCCTGCCTTGGGGTGGATTCTCTATTTGGAAGAGGCTCCTACCTAGTACCCTTGTCCTAGTCCTACCTAGTACCCTTGTCTTAGTCCTACCTAGTACCCTTGTCCTAGTCCTACCTAGTACCCTTGTCCTAGTCCTACCTAGTACCCTTGTCCTAGTCCTACCTAGTACCCTTGTCCTAGTCCTACCTAGTACCCTTGTCCTAGTCCTACCTAGTACCCCTGTCCTAGTCCTACCTAGTACCCCTGTCCTAGTCCTACCTAGTACCCCTGTCCTAGTCCTACCTAGTACCCCTGTCCTAGTCCTACCTAGTACCCCTGTCCTAGTTTCTACCTAGTACCCCCCTGTCCTAGTTTCTACCTAGTACCCTTGTCCTAGTCCTACCTAGTAACCCTGTCCTAGTCCTACCTGGTACCCCCGTCCTAGTCCTACCTGGTACCCCCGTCCTAGTCCTACCTAGTACCCCTGTCCTAGTTTCTACCTAGTACCCCCCTGTCCTAGTTTCTACCTAGTACCCTTGTCCTAGTCCTACCTAGTAACCCTAGTCCTACCTGGTACCCCCGTCCTAGTCCTACCTGGTACCCCCGTCCTAGTCCTACCTGGTACCCCCGTCCTAGTCCTACCTGGTACCCCCGTCCTAGTCCTACCTGGTACCCCCGTCCTAGTCCTACCGGGTAACCCCCGTCCTAGTCCTACCGGGTACCCTCGTCCTGATCCTACCGAGTACCCCTGTCCTACCTAGTACCCCTGTCAAGAGTGTTGCATGTTGGGGTGGGGGGGGCAGGGTAGGGTCCTTCCTCCTTGAGGGGGAACCAACACACATCCCAAGTGTACTTTTTTTTTTTGTGTGTGTTCACATGCCCTTTTTTTGGTTCCCTTTTGGTATTTTGTTTTTGTTCACTTCACCCTGGTAAGAATCAATAAATAATAAAAAAAGCCTCTAGTATATCTAATATATCTCTGTAACTAGCAGTGTGCCTGGAGTTCAGCTTTCAAGCATTTCATTTTTGCTGGTATGGGCAAATAGAGAGAAATCGCATGCCTGGAATACCTGTCAAAAATAAATTAAAATAAAACTTCCAAAGCGGCTTTTGTACTTTGCTGCTGACGTGATATTTGGTCATGTGATCTCTCTTAAAGAGTAGGATTTGGGGCTCCTCCCCTTCAGCAGAGATCATGTGACCCAATATATTGGGTCACGTGAGCAGCACTGGTGGGGAGTTTGGTGGATCATCTTCTGCAGGAAAGGTATTTTCGGTCCTCTTTAACCATCCCAGCAGTGCAGTCATATAACAGTATTGAGGAATTAGTTAATCTTCTCAAAGCGTAGAAAATTCCTTTCATTTGGTTTTAATTAATGCTTACCAATTGAATTAATTCCTCACTCATATATTTCCCAGATTAATACATCTGCCGCTTCCCATCATCTTACACGTGTAGCTCATTTTCTCATCCAGGTAACATTTCTAATATAAAAATTCAATAATTCCTCTAGGTGACAAAAGAGCGTGTTCCCGAGAATGAATTAAGTGGGGTTTTTGATGAATGTACTTGCGCTTGATGAACATTTTGTATTTGATCCGCGGTATAAAACTTCTCTTACGTCCCTGAATTTTCATTTTTGCCTCTACAGACACATCACAGAACCTATTGTTGTATTGTGTATTAAATACAGTTGCCTGACGGTTATCAAACAATGAGAAATTTTTGCAAGCAGTCAGGCGCCCTCTTAAATGTATTTCAGTTAGCTGCCAGAAATCTTCTTTATTCGTCTGCATGTTGTATAATGCATTTTTACTGAATGTGGTGGCTCAGTAATGGATCTTTTGCACCAAAAAATAAGGCATATTGTTGCAGCTCGCTCTTATACAACAGAAAAGGGCTCAGGAGTTGCATATGTTGCTTGCAGTTAACTGTTTAGTTGGTTTCAAAGAGACAAGAAAAGGAAGTGTAACCCCCTGGAAGTTGCACATCTATGGTGTCCTACTGCAATGAATGGAGTTGCAATCTCAGCCTGGACTCCGACCAGGCCACGCCCCCAATGTGTTTCGCTCCGCCCCCCCCCCCCCCCCCCCCCGGAGCTTAGTCATGGGTCATGGTTTCAAAGAGACACTGTCACCTTCTTATTCTGGGCAAAGTGATATTGCCTCCTGATAGCCCAGCAAGTGGTACACATCCGTCCATGCTAGCTCCTCATTCTGTCTTGGGTAAACTCCAGTGTTTTTTTTTAAATCAGATTTTTTTTATTAAGAAAAACAAAGGAAGAAAGAAACTCTTCCATTAAACAAAAACAAAACATACATCAAATAACATTGCAAAGGACATAGTATCATCCATTTGTACAGTCAGTCGGAGCTGTCTCTCCACTAACATTATTGCATAAGAAATTACAGTCAGTTTGAAATGATAAAGGTCTACCTATATATGCATGGATCGACCAGTAATTTGTATATTTCCATTTCCTATAAACGTGTCCTTTTAATGTGTTGCACCCCTACTCCGCTCCCGGTCCTAAGAGGGACAATCGGTCGGCGTAGAGGTACTCACCCTCCCCCCAAACATTGGGGGGGAGGATTATCAGTGTTATTCCCTATCTATCTTGTAAAAACTTAAACTATACAACTCTTCCTCACAGAGCAAGACAGCTTCTAATCAAGAATATTGTTTCAGCCTGATCCACACTCTCAACCTCCATGTTGCCATCTCCCCCTTCACCCGCCTAACATACACAACTTTCCTCCTAATAAGGGGGTAGTGTGTGTCTATGTTCTGCCACCAAGTATTCTATTCTGGACTAGTTGGAAGGGAGCTAGGCCAGGTACTTCTAACCAGGGATCCCATATATTTTCAAATTTCGTTGGGCTTCCTCTATGTTGATATGTCAATTTTTCCCTCAGTAGGGTGTCGTTTATGGCCTTAACCCATTCCGTGTGTGTTGGTGGGGACACCGAGAGCCATTTTCTAGCTATAAGTTTTCTGGCAATGAACAGGACTCTAAGAATGGCCACGTATGTGTGTGGCGTATACAGTTCCTCATCTAACCATCCCAGCAGACACAGCTTGGGGTCTATTGCAAAAGTAAGATTCCATATTTTGTTTATTGTGTTAATTACTTCAGACCAGTACCTTTGCAGCTTCGGACACCTCCATAACATGTGGATAAGAGTACCATTGTCTACCTTGCAGCGAGGGCAAAGGGGGTCATCCCTTCTGTGCCATTTGTGTAGTTTATGTGGGGTACGGTAAGTTCGGTGTATGATGAATAGTTGTGTGAGTTTTTGGGGAGAGGAGAGGGATACCTTGGGTGCATTTTCCATTATATTAGACCATTCCTCATCTGTTATGTGACCTATATCTTCCCCCCAACCTGCCCTGCATTTAAATGTCATTGTTTTGGATACCTGTGATATTAGGGAGTTATAGATAGTTGATATCTGTCCTTTCCTAGATGATGAGGCTACTAATTGTTTGAGTACCGATGGTCTAACTAATTCCCATTTGGACAGTGCAGCTTGTGTTGAGATGGCGTGCCTAAGTTGTAAATATTGAAAGAACCAAGTGTTTGGTAAACCATATTCCTCTCTCAGGGATTGAAAATCCCTCAGAATTCCGCCATGGTATAGCTGCGGGATATAAACCACCCCGCTTCTAGACCACGCAGAAAAGCCTTGCAGCTTGTCTAATTCGGGAAAGTTGCTATTATTCCAGATACGAGACCAATCAGAGTATCCTTCATACTGAAGGTGTTGTTTGGCCTTGTTCCAGATTTTGTCTATAAGTATCATAGTGTGGTATTCCGATGTTTTACGGAATTCTCCCGCTTCCATGCATTCCACAAGGCCCCCACCCGAAAGTAGGGTATGTATAATATTGCTTGTGGGGTCAGAGGACCCAGGGTGCTGCCACCCCGTTAAATGCTGCAGTTGAGCCGCAATAAAGTAGTAGTATGGGTTTGGGACTGCCAGTCCACCTGAGTCCTTTGCCTCCTGCAATGTTTCCAATTTAATACGTGGCACTTGTTTCCTCCATATCAGGGATCGGAATATGGTGTTAAATTTTTTAAAAATATGTATAGGAATCCAAATAGGTGCATTGTGGAGCGCATACAGAAGTTGTGGACCCCAGACCATCTTTATCAGATTACAGCGACCCACTACTGATAGGGGGAGTTTAATCCAACTAGCTGTTTTTTCTTGGAATTTTTGCATTAGGGGATTTATATTAAGTTTAACATATAGTTCTAGCTTGGAATGAATAACTATACCTAAGTATCGGAACGTATCTACCACTCTAATCTGGTCCGCTGCTGAGGGGAGAGGCGATACAAGGGGATCAAGCGGTAACAGTGTGGATTTGTCCCAATTTATCTTGAACCCCGAGAAGGATCCAAAATTGAAAATTAATTCCATGAGATTTGTTAGAGAGGCAGATGTGTCGCCCAAAAAAATGAGCGCGTCGTCCGCATACAGGGCTATTTTGTCCTCCAAGTCTTTCCTTTTAAAGCCACTTATAGTCGGATTTCCCCTAATAGCAGCGGCCAGAGGCTCTATGGCCAGAGCGAAGAGCAATGGGGATAGCGGGCAACCCTGTCTTGTTCCCCGGTGCAGATTAAAAGAGGGAGATAATGCGTTATTTATTCTGATGCAAGCCTTTGGTGCCCTATATAGTAAAAAACTCCAGTGTTTAATTGTATTGGAAAAAACAAAAGAAAGGAGAGCGCCTCTCAGTAAAAGTGTTTAAGCAATATAAAACAACACAAAAACGCAGGCACTTGCATGTCAGTACGGTAAGAAGCTCACAGCTCTACACGGCTCATCATAGTAGTGAAGTTAGTAACAGTAGCAGGATGACAAGAGTATCACAGCATCAAATATGCAATAGTCCGTGGAAAGCCAAAAAAGAAAACCAACAGAGTTTTTGCAGGAGAGGCTGGCAAGCAACTCGTGGAGACTGCGTGTTGCGTCAAAGCAATGAGAGAAGGAACACAACGTGTTTCTAAACATATCTCAAGGTCCGTGAGGCGCATGCGCGCTTCTTTTTCAAGTGTAATGGATTGTATTGGAGCTTACCAAGGTGGTTGACGTCACCCCCCCCCCTTTTTTCATTGGCTGCTTAGTACTCTGGCCCAACCTCTGTCACACGGGGGAGGTCACATGTTCCCCCATACATGGAAGCCACGATCTGTTAGGAGCAGATAGGGAGCATTGATCAGTGAGTACACTTTGCTGGTGGAAATGGCCTTTAGATGGCACTGTCACTTTGCCCTTAACAGGAAAAGCGACCGTGTCTTTTTTAAAGTGGAACTTCATCCAAAATGGGAAGTTCCACCCTTTTTCCTCCACCCCATCACATTTTGATGATATTTTTTTGGGGGGGGGGGGGTGGGTAGCAGGTACCTAGTTTTGACAGGTGCCCATTCCCACAATCCAAGTGGAAGTTCTCCCTTCCCCTTGCCCGCAGCCTTCTGGGACCCATCACAGGTCCCAGAACGCTGCAGGATCATTCACAAACCGCAGCGGAAAGCCAGCTGTGAAGCCACAAGGAGTCACAGCCGGCTGTCCACGGTTAAAGGGGTTGTGAACCATCCTATGCATTAAGGTGAAAAAACACCTGGCAGTGACCGCCCCTTACCCCCCTTTTTACTTACCTGAGCCCTTGAACTTGACCCGGCGGGGACGCGCTGTCTCTCTGCCCGGGGATTCTTGGCTCTTGATTGGATAGATTGACAGCAGCGCAGCTATTGGCTCCTTGGCTCCCGCTGCTGTGAATCAAATCCACTGACACGGGGGGGGGGGGGGGGGGGGGGCGGGGCCGAGTCATACATTCGATGGCTATGGACGCTGAATGCTGGACACGGGAGCCCACCTGCAAGGTAACCCCCCTCGGGAGAGCGCTTCTCCTAGGGGGTTATCTGATGTGGGGAGGAGCCACGAGAGCCGCCGGAGGACCCCAGAAGAGCTGGTTCGGGGCCACTCTGTGCAAAACGAGCTGCACAGTGGAGGTAAGTATGATATGTTTGTTATTTTAAAATAAACGAAAACCCTTACTATTACATTAAGATCCTGGGGACTGAGGACCGGTGAAGAAACCGGCTTAGGTGAGCACAAGGCTGGATCCCTGGGCAGCTGAGTATCTGTTTATTAAAAGTTAGCAGCTACAGTTTTTGTTATTTTAATTTTTTGTGATTTGTTTGTTGGTGATATCAAGCTGAACTTTGGGCACAAAAACTTTAATTTAAATATATTCCCCTAAAGTCACAAAGATAATAACTTCACATAGTGTGCACTAGATACCATTACAAATCCAGATATTACCTAGTGGCGACATCATAACTGTGTGTGCTGTACAGAGAGCAGAGCCTGTGGGAGGGACCCAGCAGTCTCCACCCACTACAGACTGCCTGTGTCACGTCACATTTTGCTACCCGCTGGAGTGCGCATGAGCGACGCTGCCGTATGCGTCCCAACACTGTTGTAAGACACCACTTTGCCACAGGGCCCCTTGCCACGCTCCGCTCGCCGCGCTTCGGGCACGGCCTCGCTTTGCTCGGCATAATTTATAATCTAACTCTATGTCCACTTGGATGGTGGGCTTGAACCTAGACTCAGGGGTGTGGCCACAAAATTCTGCGCAAGCGCAGATCGCCACAGTGTTGGAACACGTATGGCGGCGCCGCGCATGCGCAGTCCAGCGGGTAGCCAAATGTGATGGGTCGCCATATGTGACGAAACACCTGCAGAAAACTACAGAAGGGGGCGGAGAAAAGACCAGTCACCCTGCACAAAGAGAGAGAGCAGCAGTAGCTTACAGGTAGCTCCTGCACAAAGGACTTGTAAGATTCTTTGCAAAATGTCCATTTTGTATAGTCCAAACCATGGGGGCCCATTGCTGCAGGTAAAGGGAGATCAGTGTCAGTAGTGATTTGTGGTTTAGGTCAAAAAGGAGAGAAAGAAGCAACAGCACGTAAACACTGAGGTACTGTATTTGATGTTTTTTTGCCACAAAAAGCTGATTGCCTGTTGTTGTAGAGACATGCCAGAGGGAGGTAAGGTGATGTTCCGTGTCTTGGTTTTTAGTTATGGTAAGGCTTAGTTCAGTTAGCTTTAAAATTACTTTACAGGCCAAATTTTTGAAATTCGGAAGATAAAGTGGGAAAGGCTACACAAGGATTGGAGCTACAGAGCAATAGATCGTCTCATGGGCGTCCGCAGAACTTTTTTCAGGGGGGGGCATCACTTTAGGGTCACCCATGCACTGCCCCTTTTTGGCAATGTCATTATTACATTATTATGGTCAGAGACTGCAGAAGTATTACAATCCCTAGGATAAGTAATGGATAATTAATGGCCAACAGGCCCTCTTACCAGACCCAGCAAAACTACAGCAGTAAATCCCTCCGGCTGGACAATCGCTCACTCTGGGTTCCCCGGGGGCGACTCTGGTCAGTAGTGTCGCATGTCTGTACCCTGGCAGTGGCTCAGTCTTCCTCTCTCTGGTTGCACTGAACAGCATGGCTCTCTGGTGGCGCTGGGCAGCGTGGCTCTCTGGTGGCGCTGGGCAGCGTGGCTCTCTCTCTGGTGGCGCTGGGTAGCATTGCTCTCTCTCTGGCTTCCGCCTAGCACACTCCTCATTCTTTGTCCGCCTAGCACTCTCTCCCTCAGCTTTTTTTCCAGGCTGCAGTCTCTCAATCTCTCTCTTGATCGAGCTGTAGCCTCCTCCCTGTGGAAAATGGGGCCGCCAATCTTTGGGACTACATGACCCATGATGCTCTGCTCTCCTAGTCTCCTTTGATTGGCCCTCAGTAATGGCCAATAGAAAAGGAACGGAGCGGGCAGAAAGCAGGGTGGGGAACCTGGTGAGAGCCACTGTCTCTTCTCCCTGACAGGAGAATGGGTGGGGCGAGCGGGGGAAACCTCTGATAGCCCACAGCTCACCTTTCTCCTGTCACAGCGCTGCCAAGTTCTCTGCTGGACAGAGCAGGGGAAAGAGCCCAAAGTCACACTACACTGATAGGGGGGGGCTTGACAGCACCCTGATGGTGTCACCCCACTGGTAATAGCGACGCAACTGTGCTGAATTTAAGATCCCAATTCCGATTCCAGGGGTGGGCACTTGACCCCCCTTGCCCCTACCTGCGGACGCCCATGGATCGTCTGCATACTAACCTAATTTTTGTTCATGTTGGTTGACGTTCAGGCCTTTTATAGGGGGGTTATTGCAAATGGTGATTGCTAGGTCCTCCATAGGCAGCATGTAAAGATGGGGTGATGGCGGACAGCCTTGGTGGGTACAGTAAGAAATATTGACAATATGCGAGAAACGGGTATCATATAAAGCCATCATTTTGCTGTAGAGTGGATGGAATGCCAATTTGCGTTAAGGTAGCAGATGTGTATTGGCAGGATAGGCCTTCTCCGCATCCTCAGTGAGAAGACACAAGGGGGAGTGGGTAGTAGCCGCATGGTAAATAAGTGACTTGATGGTATTATCCCCGGCCTCATGGTGTGGGATGAAGCCCATCTGATCAAGTTGGATCTGACCTGGAAAATGTGCTCCAAGGTAGTTGGGTATGATTTTGGGTAGATTTTAACTTCTGGATTGAGGCTGCATTATCCCTGACCCTTTGTTTAGACTGTGCTGATTGGACCTGTGCTGATCACATGCAGCCTCCCAAGATGAAAAAAAAAAAAAAAAACCTCTCTAGCAATACACACCCAACTGAGCATGTGCAGAGTGCCCCCAAGGCTCTCTACTATCAGCAGATGGATTGGGGACAGTGGAAGAAGGGGAGGAACAGAGAAGACAGGATCAGACAGCCTTTTTACACAATGCGGAAGATTAACCCCTTAGGTTCCACAGTGAGTATAACAAGCATGCTTTTACTGCATATACAGACTGATTTTACTGTTGTGGGGTTAGTAACCCTTTAATACATCTAGCAAGTTGTGTACCTCTTTTTCTGGTGAATTCATAGAGGGTTCTTCGGGTGAGGTCTTTGTGTCGCATATATGATTGGTCTAACAGGCGTCGGAGTTCAGTTCATTAATTTGTGAGAATTTGCAAAGTCTGAGCGGCTTGGGACCATTTATGTTGCTGTTGGAGAGTGTGTATGTCCTTGAGAAGGTCAGTTTTTGTGGGCAGTTCTGGCCTTCTTAAGGCACAAGCCATGTATGATGTATTCTCCTTGAAGAATACATTTTTACTGTTTCCCATCGAAGGGGTGAAGGGGTTGGGTCCTCAAAGTGAAATCTCTACTTGCTGTTAACGTAAAGTTATTCATTCTCAAAGATCACACAACAAAGAGGGCCGACAGCCTGCTACGACTTCAGTGTCTGTGTTGTGAACTTTGAAAATCTCTCTAAAGTTCTTCTAGCTACAGAGATAAATGAGGGGCTTTCTAAGTGCTTTTACTGCTTGGAACTAAACACTCTCAATCAACATTAACTATTTTTTTTTTATTTCTATTTTTTTTTACTTAAGAAAAGATGGCAGTTTCCACAATACTCATGTGTCAAGACACAAGAAAACTTAACCATAGGTACAAAATGTTCCCAACAAAGTCTGATATCCATAACTGTGATACAATTCAGTGGAATGAAACGATTAACATAGACCAGAGAAGGAACAAAAATATGCTTATAGCCAACGTTGATTCCATTCCATACCAAAGAGGCATAAATAAATAGGTAAAGAGTAACCCAGATTCCATTTCCATACCAAAGAGGGAAAGGGGTATCATAAATAGCCCTTTATAGTACAAAGAGCAAATAATCGCTACTGTAAATATTACTTTCGGAGTTCTACAGGCTTATTTTAGTCTTTTTTTTAACCCCATTATGTTACTAAACGTCTTAGACCTGGTTTACATCTGTATTTTTTGGTGCTTTTTGCTGAAATGTACTACAGTTCTTTTACATGGTTTCCTATGGGACACGATCACATCTATGCTTTTTTCAGCCGATGCGTATTTGGAAAGGGTCAGGGACTTTTTTTTAAGGCAAAACTGTTTTTTTTTGGTTCAATATACTTCAATGGAGAAGCTGTAGAAAAGCATGCAATGCGTTTTTGCAGCAATTTTTTTTTATCTGCCTAACAACAAATTGGCCAAAAAACAGTATGTCACTTCTAATAGTATATACAGTATATCTCCTCTAATAGTATATATATCCTCTAAGGCCTGATTCACACCTATGCATTTTTTGTGCTTTTTGCATTTTGCAGATTTGCACTACAGAGCGTGTTCCATAGGAAACCATGTTAAATGGACTGTAGTGCAAATCTGCAAAATGCACTAAAAATGCATAGATGTGCATCAGGCCTAATAGTATATACAATATATCTCTTCTGTCTGTTAATCTCAGAGTGGATTCAATATTTTGCTCCCTAACCATATAGTTGGTTGTTTATATTTATCACTGCATAGAGATATTTAAGAATAAATTGTCTTGTTTTTAAAACTTTACATATTAACTAAATTATACACCAGTTTTTTTTTTTTTTTAAGGTTATTAACCGATTAATCGAAACAATAATCGGCCAACTAATCGATTATGAAAATAATCGTTAGTTGCAGCCCTAATTAAGACACCCCGGCTAGAAGCCCCAGGAGGACACACCTTGTGCATACCTACTGCGCATATGAAGACTGACAACATTTTTATGTGTACAGAGAAAGAAGGCTAATGAGGGTGAGAAGAAAAAGCTAAAGGAAGGGTAGGGGAGAAAAGGTATAAGAAAAAAAAAAGGGGGGGGGTAAAGAGGCGTGTCTCGGGGTGGGACAACCAGCAGGATTCACATCAAAGAGGCTTGTCTTCCTCGGAGTAAACAAACTTGGTCCATAAAGTCCAATTTTTTTGAGTACACCTCTCGTGTATGCTGTGCCGTCAATACCAGATCTTCCATTAGGTTCAATTTCTCAATATAGATGCATGAGCACAAGTTCACTTTAAAGGGGTTGTAAAGTCAGAAGGTTTTTTTTTTATCTTAATGCATTCTATGGATTAAGATAAAAAGCCTTCTGTGTGCAGCAGCCCCCCCTATACTTACCTGAGCCCCATCTCTACCCAGCGATGTCCACGTGTATCTCAGCCGTCCGAGATGCTCCCTCCTGATTGGCTGAGATACAGCAGAGGCGCCATGGGCTCCTGCTGCTGTCAATCAAAGTCGGCTAGACAATCAGAGAGGAGGACGGGGCAGGCTGCGGCTCCGTGTCTCGTGTGCCCCCATAGCAAGCTGCCTGCTGTGGGGGCACTCAACAGAAGGGAGGGTCCAGGAGCACAGCAAGAGGGACCTGAGAAGAGGAGGATCCAGGTGTAAGTATACAATGTTTGTAAAGTCTTTTTATCTATAGAAATAACAATCTTTAATGCATTCTCACTAGGAACTGCAGTCCTTTCCTCGTAGCCACCAGTCAGATTTTTACTTTCAAGGCAGGTGTAATGCTGATTGGTGGTGAAAAAGTAACATCCACATTTCCACAGGCCGGCTTATATGAGGACAACATGCAGGGCCGGCGTCACCATTAGGTGGCACAGGCAGCCGCCTAGGGTGCCAGGATGGAGGGGGCGGTAAAATTTCTTGCTGACAGTGACCCCACACACCGCTGGCTGCTATCTCACACCCCGCTGCACCAAGCAGATTGGAGCTCTATTGCGGGATGCAGGGTGACAAGCCAGAGAATGAGCCGGCCAGGGATGAGGATAAACGAGCCGGCAGAGCAGAGGGAGCAGCGTCTTCTCCCCCAGGCACCATGACAGACTTGTACAGTGTGGAGATCGAGACCAGCGATAGCTCTCTATCTCTGGCGCTCCGCAGCCTCTAGCAGCCTGTTATAGTGACACAGTGAGAGCGGAGAAATCCAGCTTGTGCAGGAGTCGGGCTGTGTTCTGTCTCAACTGTCCTCCTAACCCCGCCCTCACTCAGCTGCTTGTCCAATCCGATACTCCACCTCCCACTTGTTCCCGCCCACACTCCAGCCACCTGCATGCAATGCACTGTACTGTGCTGTTAGAGGATTTCTGTGGGCAGCTAGGCAGCAGTTTTGAAACAATAGCTGCTACAGACCTGGGGGACACCAACCTGAATGGGATAGCTGTTCCCATTCCTTTGTGCTATGCACCTTCTTCCCCCCCCCTCCCCCCTCTTTTCCTCCTCACCTTCCTCTCCCCACTCACTCCCCCCCCCCCCCATATACCACAGCTGGCATTAGAAAGCACGCCAGTGCCGGCACTAATTGTCTTCAGGTCGGGTCCAGAGGTGCAGGTGTGGGCCTGTAGACCACGGCTAAAGAAATAGTGGAGAGGGCGACGTGAACATCTCCCCCCCCCCCTCCCCGTGCCACCTTAACCGTATGCAGGGCAAAGGGGGTGGAGTCATGGGCGGAGCCCAGGGGGGCATCGGCTAAATTAGGTTTCACCTAGGGTGTCAAAAATCGTTGCACCAGCCCTGGCCATATGACAGTCACTGCTCTCTGCTCCGTGAAGACCAAGAACTGTGCTTGGCTTAGAGCCGTCAGGGGACAGCTGCAGCATGGAGGTGAATAGGTTTGTTTTACCCTAAACTACCGTAAACTTCTCCTTTTTATTATAAGATAAGTGTACACGTAGATACAATTAGCCCATCATATGACGTCCTCGGCTTGCAGTGTAGCTACAGGCATCATCCCAGTATCAGAATTTTCAGACGGCGATTCCCTGTAATGCAGAAATTATTCAAGTAGCTGAACCCACATGGAATTGTGGCACCCGGGGGAACTTTCCTTTCTCCTGGTGACGAGCTCCATCCCTTGCTAACACTCCTGCAGTGGTTGCAGCATCACCCACATTACTCCCCATAGTTTAAAGCGTGACATGTTGGGTATCTATTTACTCGCCATAATATCATCTTTAACATTTTACCAGACATTGCGTATTATGTTGTGTTTTTGTGCAATAAAATTCATTAAAGTGCATTTAAAAAATAAAAAAATTTTTTTTTTGAAAAACCGCTGTGCAAATTAGTGCGTGACATAAAGAATTGCAAAACCCACCATTTTATTCTATAGGGCCTCTGCTAAAAAAATTGAAAAATTATATATACGGTGTGTGTGTGTGTGTGTGTGTGTGTGTGTATATGTATGTATGTACAGTGCCTTGCGAAAGTATTCGGCCCCCTTGAACTTTTTTAACCTTTTGCCACATTTCAGGCTTCAAACATAAAGATATAACATTTTTATTTTTTGTGAAGAATCACCAACAAGTGGGACACAATTGTGAAGTGGAACGAAATCTTTTGGATTTTTGAAACGTTTTTAACTAATAAAAAAATGAAGAGGTGGGGCGTGCAAAATTATTCGGCCCCCTTGCGTTAATACTTTGTAGAGCCACCTTTTGCTGCGATTACAGCTGCAAGTCGCTTGGGGTATGTCTCTATCAGTTTTGCACATCGAGAGACTGAAATTCTTGCCCATTCTTCCTTGCAAAACAGCTCGAGCTCAGCGAGGTTGGATGGAGAGCGTTTGTGAACAGCAGTTTTCAGCTCTTTCCACAGATTCTCGATTGGATTCAGGTCTGGACTTTGACTTGGCCATTCTAACACCTGGATACGTTTATTTGTGAACCATTCCTTTGTAGATTTTGCTGTATGTTTGGGATCATTGTCTTGTTGGAAGATAAATCTCCGTCCCAGTCTCAGGTCTTTTGCAGACTCCAACAGGTTTTCATCCAGAATGGTCCTGTATTTGGCTGCATCCATCTTCCCCTCAATTTTAACCATCTTCCCTGTCCCTGCTGAAGAAAAGCAGGCCCAAACCATGATGCTGCCACCAACATGTTGGACAGTGGGGATGGTGTGTTGAGGGTGATGAGCTGTGTTGCTTTTACACCAAACATATCGTTTTGCATTGTGGCCAAAAAGTTCGATTTTGGTTTCATCGGACCAGAGCACCTTCTTCCACATGTTTGGTGTGTCTCCCAGGTGGCTTGTGGCAAACTTTTTAGACGAGACTTTTTATGGATATCTTTGAGAAATGGCTTTCTTCTTGCCACTCTTCCATAAAGGCCAGATTTGTGCAGTGTACGACTGATTGTTGTCCTATGGACAGACTCTCCCACCTCAGCTGTAGTTCTCTGCAGTTCATCCAGAGTGATCATGGGCCTCTTGGCTGCATCTCTGATCAGTCTTCCCCTTGTCTGAGCTGAAAGTTTAGAGGGACAGCCAGGTCTTGGTAGATTTGCAGTGGTCTGATACTCCTTCCATTTCAAAATGATCTCTTGCACAGTGCTCCTTGGGATGTTTAAAGCTTGGGAAATCTTTTTGTATCCAAATCCGGCTTTAAACTTCTCCACAACAGTATTACGGACCTGCCTGGTGTGTTCCTTGGTCTTCATGATGCTCTCTGCGCTTTCAACAGAACCCTGAGACTATCACAGAGTTGGTGCATTTATACAGAGACTTGATTACACACAGGTGGATTCTATTTATCACCATCAGTCATTTAGGACAACATTGGATCATTCAGAGATCCTCGCTGAACTTCTGGAGTGAGTTTGCTGCACTGAAAGTAAAGGGGCCGAATAATTTTGCACGCACCACTTTTCAGTTTTTTATTTGCTAAAAAAGTTTAAGATATTCAATAGATTTCGTTCCACTTCACAATTGTGTCCCACTTGTTGGTGATTCTTCACAAAAAATTTAAAATTTTATATCTTTGTTTGAAGCCTAAAATGTGGCAAAAGGTTGAAAAGTTCAAGGGGGCCGAATACTTTCGCAAGGCACTGTATGTGTGTGTGTGTGTGTGTGTGTGTGTGTGTGTGTGTATGTATATGTATGTATATATATATATATATATATATATATATATATATATATATATAAATATATAAATAAAAATATAATTTGGGGGTTCTAAATAATTTTTGAGCAAAAAGATTTTTCCACGTATGTGAGAAGTGTTAAGCCCCATACACACGGTCAGTTTTTCGCATGGATTCTGTCCGATCGGACAATGTTGTTGAAAAATCAGACCGTGTGTATGCACCATCGGACAGTGTACGTCGTATTGTCCGACGGACAAAGTCCTATCTCCTGCTGGATAGATTTTCCGACAACACGGTCCGATCACACCAAATCCGATCGTGTGTATGGTAGTCCGACCGGACAAAGTGCTACGCATGCTCAGATCCCATTACAAGACCAAAGCTATTGGCTACTAGCCTCTACGTAGTCCCGTCGTAGGCAACAAACGTCACCACGTTCAGAATGATCGGATTTTCCGACAACTTTGTCCGACCGTGTGTACGCAAAACCAACATCAGACAAAGTATGACGGACATGGTCTGACGGACCTGGTCCTCGGATAATCCGCGCGTGTGTATGGGGCTTTAGAATAGGCACATTTGAGAAGTGGCTAAAGGACATGGTTCATAAGAGGAACATATACCGTATATACTCAAGTATAAGCCGACCCGAATATAAGCCGGGCACCTAATTTTACCACAAAAAAATGGGAAAACGTATTGATTTGAGTATAAGCCTAGGGTGAGAAATGCGCAGCTACTGTAAGTGGAAAAGAGGGTCAACAATGCCCAGTTGCCCCCTATCTGCAGCCAAAAATTGGGGTCTCTGGACCCAAAGGGTCCTGAAATGACATTGCTGCAGATGGACACAGTTGACCGATTTTGGGGCCCTCGATCTCGGGGCCACTTGGTGCTAGGAACTCCAAATTTGGATATGTTGTAGTGTTGGTTCCACTGGGTTTGCACACCAAATTTGGTTCCTAGCACCAAGTGGCTCCGAGATACGGGGCCCCAAACTTGGGTCGGAAAATGTAATTCTCTGCTGCAGAAAAGTGCTTGACTCGAGTATAAGCCAAGTGGGGCACTTTCAGCACAAAAAAATGTGCTGGAAAACTCGGCTTATACTCGAGTATAAACGGTTGACTTCTCTTGCTGAGAATGCTAGTCGCCTCACCATCATACTGATCCGCCGTCTTCAATACTTTGAAGTCATTGAGCCTAAGGCCCCTCTCACACTGGGGCATTTTTCAGGCGGTACAGCGCTAAAAATAGCGCCTGTACACCGCCTGAAAAAATCCGGCCCCATTCACTCCAGTGTGAAAGCCGGCGGGCTTTCACACTGGAGCGGTGCGCTAGCAGGACGGTAGAAAAAGTCCTGCTAGCAGCATCTTTGGAGCGGTATAGAAGCGGTGTATTCACTGCTCCTATACCGCTCCTTCCTATTGATTTGAATGGGAAACCGCGGTAATACCGCCGCAAAGCGCCGCTACGGCGGCGCTCTGCGGGGATATTAACCCTTTTTCGCCCGCTCGCGGGGGCTAAAACCGCACCGCGAGCGGCCGAATACCGCTGCTAAAACGATGGTAAAGCAGCGCTAAATATATCGCTGCTTTACCGTCACCGCGGCTCCCGCCCCAGTGTGAAAGGGGCCTAAACAGGGGGGGCAGCCAGTAAAATCAGAACTTCCAGTTTGCACACTCCAGTAACCTTGTATAGTTCAGTAGTAAAACTTTCTTGTATGTGTGCTTTTTGTTTATTTTTTTGTATCTTCTTAGCTGAGTACATTGTTATGTTGTGTATTTGCCTCAAGGATCATATTACAGAATTAGCAGCGGGGGAACAAATGAGCAACTTCAAGTACTCGTTGTCAAATCTGTTGACTTGTGTTTGTACACCGACGTTCAATAATCTCAAACATTTAAAGTCGGCTCCTTTGTAATTGGTTTCAGCCTTTGTGCAAAAAGCATCTCCTTGATCGCCTGATTTTAATTTGACAGAGGCATCTCGTTTAAATGCTGGAATTAAACTGCTTCCCTTTATTACAGCGCTAGCCGGGAACTGTTTAATGTAAACATTCACGTATACGTGGAGCAAAATTGTGTATTTAAGAGGTGAACAAAGTACATTAGAAAAAAAAAAAAAAGGCAATTTATGACAAAATAAGAATTTTAGTGCCCAAGGTGCTCCCATATGGAAGATACCTTTTTGTAATATAGATTCAAGTGAACATAACCTACTTTATATCTCCTGTGTGAGGGTTATAAATAAAATAAATAGAAAATATGTTGATGTGGCACTACAAGACACCTCACAGACCCCTAAGTGCAAGTTCCCTTATGATTAATCATCATACCCTAAAAATATACATTTTGTAAAAATACAGTATCTCACAAAAGTAAGTACACCCCTCACATTTGTGTATATATGTTGTTCTATCTTTTCATGTGACAACACTGAAGAAACGACACTTTGCTACAATGTAAAGTAGTGAGTGTACAGCTTGTATAACAGTGTAAATTTGCTGTCCCCGCAAAATAACTCGACACACAGCTATTAATTTCTAAACCGCTGGCAACAAAAGTGAGTACACCCCTAAGTGAAAATGTCCAAATTGGGCCCAAAGTGTCAATATTTTGTGTGGCCACCATTATTTTCCAGCGCTGCCTTATAACCCTCTTGGGCATGGAGTTCACCAGAGCTTCACAGGTTGCCACTGGAGTCCTCTTCCACTCCTCCATGACGACATCATAGAGCTGGTGGATGTTGGAGGCCTTGCGCTCCTCCACCTTCCATTTGAGGATGTCCCACAGATATTCAATAGGGTTTAGGTCTGGAGACATGCCTGGCCAGTCCATCACCTTTAGGCCCCTTTCACACTGGGGTGTTTTTCAGTCGGTACAGCGCTAAAAAATAGCGCCTCTATACCGCCTGAAAAAATCCAGCCCCATTCACTCCTGTGTGAAAGCCAGCGGGCTTTCACACTGGAGCGGTGCGCTAGCAGGACGGTCAAAAAAGTCCTGCTAGCAGCATCTTTGGAGCGGTATAGGAGCGGTGTATTCACTGCTCCTATACTGCTCCTTCCCATTGATTTGAATGGGACACCGCGGTAATACCGCCGCAAAGCGCCGATACGGCGGCGCTCTGCGGGGGGTCTTTAACCCTTTTTCGGCCGCTCGCGGGGGGTAAAACCGCACCGCGAGCGGCCGAATACCGCGGCTAAAACGACGGTAAAGCAGCGCTAAATATAGCGCTGCTTTACCGTCACCGCGGCTCCCCGCCCCAGTGTGAAAGGGGCCTTACCCTCAGCTTCTTTAGCAAGGCAGTGGTCATCTTGGAGGTGTGTTTGGGGTCGTTATGTTGGAATACTGTCCTGTGGCCCAGTCTCTGAAGGGAGGGGATCATGCTCTGCTTCAGTATGTCACAGTACATGTTGGCATTCATGGTTCCCTCAATGATCTGTAGCTCCCCAGTGCCGGCAGCACTCATGCAGCCCCAGACCATGACACTCCCACCACCATGCTTCACTGTAGACAAGACACACTTGTCTTTGTACTCCTCACCTGGTTGCCCCCACACACGCTTGTCACCATCTGAACCAAATAAGTTTATCTTGGTCTTATCAGACCACAGGACATGGTTCCAGTAATCCATGTCCTTAGTCTGCTTGTCTTCAACAAACTGTTTGTGGGCTTTCTTGTGCATCATCTTTAGAAGAGGCTTCCTTCTGGGACGACAGCCATGCAGACCAATTTGATGCAGTGTGCGGCGTATGGTCTGAGCACTGACAGGCTGACCCCCCCACCCCTTCAACCTCTGCAGCAATGCTGGCAGCACTCATACGTCTATTTCCCAAAGACAACCTCTGGATACGACGCTGAGCACGTGCACTCAACTTCTTTGGTCGACCATGGTGAGGCCTGTTCTGAGTGGAACCTGTCCTGTTAAACTGCTGTATGATCTTGGCCACCGTGCTGCAGCTCAGTTTCAGGGTCTTGGCAATCTTCTTATAGCCTAGGCCAGTGATGGCGAACCTTGGCACCCCAGATGTTTTGGAACTACATTTCCCATGATGCTCATGCACTCTGCAGTGTAGCTGAGCATCATGGGAAATGTAATTCCAAAACATCTGGGGTGCCAAGGTTCGCCATCACTGGCCTAGGCCATCTTTATATAGAGCAACAATTCTTTTTTTCCGATCCTCAGAGTTCTTTGCCATGAGGTGCCATGTTGAATTTCCAGTGACCAGTATGAGAGAGTGAGACCGATCACACCAAATTTAACACACCTGCTCCCATTCACACCTGAGACCTTGTAACACTAACCAGTCACATGACACCGGGGAGGGAAAATGGCTAATTGAGCCCAATTTGGACATTTTCCCTTAGGGGTGTACTCACTTTTGTTGCCAGCGGTTTAGACATTAATGGCTGTGTGTTGAGTTATTTTGAGGGGACAGAAAATTTACACTGTTATACAAGCTGTACACTACTTCTCTTTTAAAGACAAAGGGCAGGCAGATCAGCCTTTATTATGGATGTGTATTTTATTGGTACATAGCTAAAATCAATTCAGGTCACTTCCAGTGTTCACATTTTAGGACAATTATTATGAACACAGTGATCCGAGGCAGGATAAAATTCTCTTCAACTGTATATAGGTAACAGTTAAAGCGGTTCTGCACTCGTTTTTTTTTTTTTGGGCTATATGCCAAGGGCATATAGCTCAATTGGGGGACTTACCTGTTCTATCTTCCATCTCGATCGCCGCCGGTTTTCGTCCGATGAAGTTCTTCATCTTCTTCTTTTGTGCTGGGGGCCATCTTGCCTGTGGGCATGTGAAAACCCCACAGGCACTTTAGATGGCCCATCATGCACCGCCGTTACTCGCGCGTGCGCAGTAACGGCACATCTGCCGACATCTCACGAGATTTCGGAAGATGTGGCCGAAATCTCGCGAGATTTCGGAAGATGCCCGCACTGACTCCTGGGATCAATGACACCAGATCCCAGGAGACAGTGCGGCGTGACGAGGATCCCCGCAAGACCCCGCCCACCCCCAAGAGACAGAAGACAGGAAGTCATCGATTACAAGGTAAGTAAAACAAAAAAAAAAAAAAACACATTTCATTTAGTACTCTTTGCCTGATTTGGAAGGCAAAGAGATTTACTAAATGAAATGTGTGCCGAACCGCTTTAAGAACAAGGATTTAGACTTCTTGCAGCTGCAATAGGCAAATTTTCTAATATGTGGCAGGTTTATTCACACTACCCAAGGTATAAAAAGAAGTGCAAGTGCCATGTTTTTTAATGAGTTTTATTTTTTTTGCAAGTGCGATGTAGCAGAGCCTTGTAGACCCTTTGTTATGAGCGCACACCTTGCAGAGGCTCATAACAGAAGCTGGTGGCAATGAAACGCGTTGCCATGCCCTCTTATCCACCCCTGACGTGTGACATTATCTCTAGATCTGCTTCTATACACATCGGGGATCCCAGCTCCCAGCGGGGATACTCCTATACAGTGACAGATCACAAGGGAAGACAGTTTTGTCGGCCAGTGTTCATTTTGACAGCAAATTTTGATTAATTTTAATCTTAGTCCTTTGACTAAAATACTGATTTAATTTTAGTCGTATTTTAGTCCTCTGAATTGTTTTAGTCGTATTTTAGTTGACTAAAATCTCCAGTACATTTTAGTCGACTAAAATCGAATGGGTTTGGTTAAATTTGAATGCAATGTTTAAGCATTTCTTTAGAATTGCCAAACTCATTATATACTCCTGCAGTAAAAATCGAATAACATGTTATTATTTCTGGTATTAAGGATTGAACATGCACTACAGACAGCGACTTAGCAATTGTGATATATAACATCGTTATAAATAAAACCAAGTTTCATAAACAAAGAAAAATACAGCTTTTTGACAAGCAGACGTACAACTTGAAAATATAAAAAACTGTAAAGTCTGTTAACTGTAATGCCATTGCACATATTACCTGGATATATAACCATCATTAAATATCAAGAAAAACTAGAAAAGCTACAATTTCTGGGGAAATTGTGTGAAGTGTTCTTGCCTCCACCTACTGGAGTGCCTTGAGTAACTGTGAAATATGTTAAAAAGCTTAATATTTAAAAAATTATGAAAAGTAGTAAAAAAGTTGAAGATTTTTTTTTTCAAAAATGATTTTTTTTTTCAAAAACGATTTATAAATTTTTTTTTTCAAAATTGATTTTTAATTTTTTTCAAAAATGATTTTGTTTTTTTTTTCAAAATTTATTTATTGTTATTTTTTAAAAATTATTATTTATTTTTTTCAAAAAATTTTTGAAAAATATTTTAGTTTTTTTTAATTATTTTTGTTTTTATAATGTTTGGGTTTTGTTTTTTTCAAAATTATTTTTGTTTTTTTCAAAATTATTTTCTTTTCAAAATATTATTTTTTTATTTGGCCGATCATGGGGGGGGGGGGTCTTAATGTTTTGGCTGATCATGGGGTGGTAATATTTTGGCCGATCATGGGGGGGTCATAATGTTTTGGCTGATTATGGGGTTGTCAGCTTTTGTCACCTCCCACTCTAGTTTTGAACATTTCTCCATTCATTCCTATGGGACAAATTTTGCCGCAAAAACAACGATGTTTTGTGAACCATTCGGCGAAACGTTCCACAAAGTAATACATTTCGGTATATTACTTGTCTATGTAACGTAAAAGCTGTGGGAGGAGTTAGGATGGTAAATTTGGCTATAATAAGAATAATATATATGTGAGATAATAGTAAGTGGTCTTGCTATGCAAGAACACTTAAACAAAATATAGGAAAAGCCTTTTTTCTTATTATTTTATTTTTATTTTTTTTTATTTTTTTGGAACCTTAGTAGATATCCCCTACATATTCTTATGTGGTAGTACAGTGTTAATTTTGATGTCAAATTTATATTTAGTTTTAGTCTTAAAGTGGAGTGGCACCCAAAAAAAATAAAAAATCATGAATGTTCCTAAAAAAAAAAAAAAAAAAAAAAAAAACATTTGGATTTTTTTTTTTTTTAACTCACCTCTAAATGGCTGTTGCTAGGGGGTCCCTCATAGTCTGCCTCCTTCAGTGCCTGGGCTTGTGACATCACTTCCTCTTGGCGCAGGAAGGGCTCAGCTCTGTCCTCTCCCTCTTGTCAATCATCAGGGACACGTGACAGGTCCCAGATGATTGCGCGGCCCCTCACGGCACGCGACACCGCCTGCGGTGTCGCACTGTATTTGCGCAGCGGTCTTTCAAACGCAATTTTATTTAGAAAAAATACACTTTAATGAATAAAAACTAAACAGTAACGTTAGCCCAATTTTTTTGTATAATGTGAAAGATGTTACGCCACGAGAATCGTGATCTTTATTCTGAGCAAAAAAATAGTGATTCTCATTTTAGCCAAAATCGTTCAGCTCTAACATTGCAGGAGAAATATAGAATTGTAGTAACATGATGGAGCACAGCAAATATGGAACTGAGGCGCACCTTAAAAAAAAAAAAAAAAAAATGTATGCCAGCAAGGGTTTTCTCTGCATACTTAGGGATTTTTTTTTCAAGCATTTCCTACTTAAACATATTGAGTTTTTTTTTTTTTTTCATTTTTTGACCAGTTCTCTTGTGTTTCCACACAGTTTACTGATTCAGAAATGATTTGGTTGCTGAGCAGCCAACCGAGGCTGAAAAGAGCAGCTCTACCAAAGATCTCTGTGTTGCCCCCATGGCACTGTGTAATCAGCCACTATTTAAAACTCGCTCAGAACCAAAAACTTTCTCCCTTACCATTACAGAGGCCCTGCTGAGCGTAATTCCTGATTTTTTTTTTTTTTTTTTTTGAGTTGCTGCAACTCCTTTCCCCATATATAAAAGGCCCGTTTCTTGTGCCTTATCTGCATGCTGCCGCTCTGCACACAATCGCCTCCTGATTCTCACAGCTTCATCTGACTTATCTTAATGTGATCGGCTCTTTAGACATATTTTACATCAGATTAGTTCTCAGAAGATACAACCCCCTATGTTTGTGCTATTTGTAGTGTGTTTATTTTGTCATAAATGGAATGGGTTTTTATATTTGAGGCACATTAGGTAGACATGGTAAAGCCCATTATTTCCTTTAACCAATTGACCACTGGGTACTTAACCACTTTCAGACCGGACCAATTTGCAGCCAAAGGACCAGGCCCCTTTTTGCGATTCGGCACTGACAATTGCGTGGTGGTGCGATGTGGCTCCCAAACAAAATTGGCGTCCTTTTTTTCCCACAAATAGAGCTTTCTTTTGGTGGTATTTGATCGCCCTCTGCGGTTTTTATTTTTTGCGCTATAAACAAAAAAGAGCGACAATTTTGAAAAAAAAAAAAACACATTATTTTTTATTTTTTGCTATAATAAATATCCCCCAAAAATATATAAAAAAAAGTTTTTTTTCCCTCAGTTTAGGCCGACACGTATTCTTCTACATATTTTTGGTAAAAAAAATCGTAATAAGCGATTATTGATTGGTTTGCGCAGAAGTTATAGCGTTTACAAGATAGGGGATAGTTTTATAGCATTTTTATTAATAATTTTTTTTTTATTAGTAATGGCGGCGATCAGCGTTTTTTATTGTGACTGCGACATTATGGCGGACACATGGACATTTTTGACACATTTTTGGGACCATTGTCATTTATACAGCAATCAATGCTATTTAAATGCATTGATTTCTGTATAAATGACACTGGCAGTGAAGGGGTTAACCACAAGGGGGCAGTGTAGGGGTTAAGTATGCCTAGGGGTGTGTTTCTTACTGTCGGGGGGCGTGGCTGTCAGCTAGTGAATGCTGATCTCTGCTCCAATCACAGGGAGCAGAGATCAACGTCACTAGTTGCTAGGCAGAACGGGGAGATGCTGTTTATCTCGGCATCTCCCCGTTGAGCCTTCCCGTGAGACGATTGCGGGTGTCCCCGCGGCGATCGAGTCCGGGGGGTCCTCGACCGGACTCACGGGGGTCCCGACCGGCGCGGGAGCATGCCGCTCCCGTCGCGCTCCCGATGGCACGACAGGCATTAAGGAGGGACTTGTATATACGCCCTTCTGCCTGTACGTGCCATTCTGTCGACGTATATCTGTGTGCGCCCGTCGGGAAGTGGTTAAAGTGACACTAAGGCCCCTTTCACACTGAGGCGCTTGAAAACTGCCAGTAAAACACTGAGCACTTTTGAAGAGCTTTTCAGGTGCTTTTGAAGTGCTTTCTATTCATTTCAATAGAGAGGGGTGCTTTTTCACCACCCTGCCAGTACACTGCCCCAGTGTGAAAGCTTTCATTGATTTTAAGCAATACACACGAAACCGCATGTGCAGAGTGCCTCCTAGGGCTCTCTTTTATCAGGAGATGGATTGGGGACAGTGAAAGAAGAGGAGGCTCAAAAAAGACCGGATCAAATAGCCTTTTTACACAATGCGGAGGATTGACTCCATTCCACAGTGAGAACAAGCAGCGTGCTTTACTGCATATACAGACTGATTTTACTGTTGCGGGTTTAGTAACACTTTAACCACCTCCCGCCCGCGATGTAGCCGCCATTCGATCCCGGCCCCTTACCACGTGATTGGCTGTCAGCCAATGTGTAGGGGTGGGGTGAGCGTGGAACACTAATACTCCTACAGAGGCACCATCCCAAGAAGATGTATAAATATATTTCAACATTTTTTATTATAGAACAGAATGGGAACTGATTGTGTCTCGAAAGAGTATGGAAAAAAAAAAAAAGATTTATACAAAAGTAAACAGGTTTTTATTAAGCTAAAAGACAAAGTTTAAAATACATTACAGTCTTTAGTGATTCAAATTTTGAAATCGGGGATGTGCTGGTTCCCAACAGGTTTAAACAAAGAGTGGCCTACGCGTTTTGCGGGTGAAACCGCTTCGTCAGGGCTTTGAGAATAGCACAGATGAAAGCGTCATATAAATTCTACAAAGAAAACATTAATATTTTATACATCATATGATTAGTGTAAATGCGTAATGATGCAAATGGCATAGAGGTGTTGACTAATGGTTTATACATACATTTATGACATATATATGTATGTATGTGTACATATATGTATGTATATATGTGTGTGTGTGTGTGTGTGTATATATATATATATATATATATATATATATATATATATATATATATATATATATATATATATATATATATATATATATATATATATATATATATATATATATATATATATATATATATATATATAATTACTGCAAGTGTTGATAAACTAAACATACTGCAAAAAGCAACAAAAAAACAACAGCAATCATATTAACTGTATATATCCCCCAGTATGCAGTCATATTTTGCACCTGGTGTGTCTAAATGTGGAAAAACCACATGTAAATGGAATTAACTGTCTAGGTAACATTATCAAATGATGTTAACAAAGGACAAAAAAAAAAATTAAAAAATTTTTTTTTTTCAACAACATACCCCTCAGCTTACCAGAAAGGACTGGTAATGGAAAAACGTCGGCTCAGTGGGACAAGTGAGGCCTGGGTGCCCGTGGGAATCTCTCCCCACCTAAACGAACAAAGATGGAGGAGCCCCTATATATGCAGATGGTTGATAAAGAGTAATGAATAAAATGACAAAGGGAAAAAAATAATGACAGCTGATCATGTGATGTAAACAGAAGATCTGCAACGCTGACAGCGTGAGGGGAAAAAAAAAAATCCGATCACCAGCCTCTGTCAGAGGGACATCCGTCAATCACACAGAGAGAGTTCCTTCTTTTGTCTGTGCCCACCAGTGTCACCTATCAGTACCCACCAGTGCCACCCATCAATGCCCACCCGTGCCACTGATCAGAGCTGCCTATCAGTGTAAACCTACCAGTGCCCATCAATGCCACCACATCAGTGCAGCTGCATCAGCGCTCATCAATGAAGGAGAAAAATTACCTGTTTTCAAAATTTTTTAACAAACTATGAAACTTTTTTTTTTTTTTTTTTTTGTTTTTTTCTGTTTTTTTTTTTTTAATTTCTTTTTAGCAACAAAAAAAAACAGCAGTGATTAAATACTCTGTGTGAAAAAATGATAAAAATTAAATTTGGGTGCAGTGTTGCATGCCCACGCAATTGTCATTCAAAGTGCATCAGCGCTGAAGGCTGAAAATTGTCCTGGACAGGAAGGGGGTGAAATTGCCCAGTAGGCAAGTGGTTAATACAGCTTTTAATGTAAAACAGCTTTTAATTTTAACAGTTGTGAAGAGGGCAGGACACCCCCACATCGGTGCATACCTGCACGCAGTTCATAGAATACAGAAGGGGAGATCGCATGTTTTTTCTCTCTACACCTTTTATAGTTTGCCAACCTTAAACTTTAATTGGGCCAAGTTTTCATGCTGTAATTATAGGCCCTGCGCTTTAAAAGCAAACATTCCTTTAATCAATTCTTCTGCCTTCTCATACATTCATTTTGGCACACTTCATTACCTCCCTCCTAAGATGGGGGGAGAAAAAAAAGTCTGCTCCAGCACTCATAAAACGACAAATGGGCTTTTAACAGATGCCTTGTGCTTTGTACGATCCTGACGGCGCGTTTAAAATAAAAATATGTTTATGACAAGCTGGCATTTTGGTTCTGCCACACAGAAGATTTCTTTTTGTTAGGAATAAGAACCCGCTCTCAAAGTCTTATTATTTCTGAGAGCTCCGGCGATGAATATTAATCTACCATGGATGTTTGTTCTGAGCTCAGGGCTTGGAGCAATATATGGAGCTTTCCCGCCCGCCGCGGTGGTGACACCAGGCTGGATGTAGGAGGAGAAATACCCTTCTCGTCTAATTTCTCACCAAGGCTTGCAGCAATTGCAGCTTTTTTTTGTATATTGGTCGCTCTCCTGCCAGACCCTCAGCAGAGAATGGTCTCAGTGATGTTCATTGTAGGTGACACTCCTGCGCTCACTCCGCTTTTGTGCGACTGTAACGGGCGCACGCCACTGATCGATCCACGCTGTAGGTTTATTTACAGCTCGGTAATTAGAGGTACAGCACGCTATGTGACACTGAGCGCCGGTTCCCAGCGTTAACACTGATCTGCTAGTCGGGTAGAAAATTGTCAGCAGCAAAATTACAGAGCTTTCCACCTGTGGGGCGCTGGTGGCGGTAATTGGAATTATTTCCTTCTTTAGATATAAAAAGGAAGTTTATTTTTCATGCTGTGTGGACAGTAAGGATATTGGAATAAATGTGCCATAGTTACAGAGATTAAAATGTACACTGCAGCTGCATGCTTATTAAAGGCCGATTGAAGTCCTAGAAATAGATACTCGGTGACGCAGACATTGTACTGACAACGCTCCTTATAGCAGTGTGTCTGGATCACAGCGTAATCTAACTGACCTGGTAAAAAACATTCCCTGTACTAAGCTGTATAAAGGTGCATGTGATTAGGGGTGTGGCCACTACTCATCTCTGCCAGCACAGAACACCGGAGTCAGATGCCAGGAAATGCACATTTATACTGTGAAGGTATTTCCAAAGGAAAATTTACCTTACCCACTTCCAGCCCAGGCCAATTTTGACAAGAGAGATATATATATAGAGAGAGAGAGAGATGGAGAGCGAGATAGATATATAAAAAGTTTTTTACCTTCAGCTCTACTTTAAAAGAATTTCCAGCTAGGGTGACCGCAGCAGACAGGGCAGCCTGCCCCCCCCCCCCCTCCCCCATCCTTTCTACAGTAGCTTTGATGGAGGGAAATAATAATGGTCAGTGCTCCAGAAACCAAAATTACAAGTTTTTTTTTTGTTTTTTTGTTTTGCCAATAAACATTCAATACATGACAAGGGATTCCCAAGGCACAATAGGTTAGCCAAAGATGCAGTGTAACAGATAGTGCTTGTTTTGAGGCTACGTTTTGTTGGATTGAAACTTTGTACTGATTCACTGAACATGTAGTTCCAGAGATCATTGTTCTTTAAGTGCTTTGCTACACTTAGGCCCCTTTCACACTGAATCATTTTTCAGGCGCTACAGCGCTAAAAATAGCGCCTGAAAAAAGCGGGTCCTTTCACTTTAGTGTGAAAGCCAGAGGACTTTCACACTGGAGCGGTGCACTAGCAGGACGGTAAAAAAAAATCTTTGGAGCGGTGAAGGAGCGGTGTATTCACCACTCTTATACGGCTCCTACCCATTGAAATCAATGGGGCAGCGCGGCTATACCGCCGGCAAGGCGGCGCTGCAGCAGCGCCTTGCGGGTGCTTTTAACCCTTTTTCGCCCGCTAGCGGGGGTTAAACCCACCCTGCTAGCGGCCGAATACTGCTGCTAAAACGACGGTATAGCAGTGCTAAATATAGCGCTACTTTACCGCCGACGCCCGCACTGCCCCCGTGTGAAAGGGGCCTTACAAAAGCAAACTGCAAGTTTGGAAAGGTGAAAAGATCCTTAACCTGCTGGTTCAAATAAAGAATGTAAATGCTGATATGCAATTTTATGTTTACCTTACTAAGAGAAGCTTTACATTATTGTCTGTCCTGACTATAATAAATACATTTAGTATAAAACTACAATGTTTTTTTCCTGCAAAGCAGGGCCATCCTAATAGTATCATGGGCCCCTGGGCGAAGTAATGCACAGGGGGCCCCTACCAGCCTGCCCCAATTTGCGCACCTACTCTCAAGAATTAAAGTATAAATGGTTGATAGAATTAAACATGTATTTATTAGTACTTTCAATAAAATCTATTTTAAACAATAAGAAAACATGCCATAAATCATAGACTGGTCAACACAAAGGGTACAGTACAGGGGGGTAGTCAGAAGGGCACAGTACAGGGGGGTAGTCAGAAGGGCACAGTACAGGGGGGTAGTCAGAAGGGCACAGTACAGGGGGGTAGTCAGAAGGGCACAGTACAGGGGGGTCAGAAGGGCACAGTACAGGGGGGTAGTCAGAAGGGCACAGTACAGGGGGGTAGTCAGAAGGGCACAGTACAGGGGGGTAGTCAGAAGGGCACAGTACAGGGGGGTAGTCAGAAGGGCACAGTACTGGGGGGTAGTCAGAAGGGCACAGTACAGGTTCTGGGGCATGGCCACCCCGGGATAGCTTAGTAAAAACGTGACTGTTCCAGCAAATCTGGGACAGTTGGCAAGTATGATGTAATACAAGATTATTATGGGGTACCCATGCACCTAGGTGCCCCGGTTAGTGGCCAGAGGTGCCCATGCATGAAGACGGCCCTGTTGTAAATTCATAAATTACAAAGATATCTGCTGTGAAGTTCTACGCCAGCCATGCTTAGGCATTTGATCATGTAATCTCTGCATTAGGGGGAAGAGCAAAGTTCCCATTGGCTGGTCCTCTATTTTAGCAGAGATCATGTGACCAGTCATCTAGGCTACCATCGGATTTAGGATCAGCGGTTTCAGCTGCAAAGTTAATTCCTTTTATATTTTCTGTTAACTTTATATAACTTTAAAGTGAATCCGCAAGGAAAGAAATACAAGCACTGCCATTACAGAGATGTTTTGTACACTGCAAGATGTGGGGTTGTCATCCGGATTCTGAGTTCTTGCTGCCAGTAAAGTCTAAGCATTGGTCTGTTCTAGATCAGCGAATCGCTGCCAAATCAGGGTGACTGCTCCAGTGCTTGTACTTTTTCAAAAGAAGTCACTAAAGTATATAAAAAATGAAAATTGCTATCCAATATTAGCTCTTTCTGGTTCAATGATTTTATTGGGAATTTCAGGTAGTCATAACAGCTGTTAATCCCACGCAGGGACAGAGACATCGAATGACAACCTGCGGTAAACAAGAAAATCTGAAATTAGTGGAAACTGTCAAGAGGCAAGCAGTACAGATCCACACCAAATGTTAAAAACAGGTGGTGTAATGAGAAGCCTCGAGGGGATTGAATAGTTGGAATCAGTTGGGGTGGGAAGGGATACGAGAGGGGAGAAAAAGGAGTAAAAGGGTAGATTTGGAGCATGTGTGGTGGGGAAGTCCTTGTGTATTGGGACCCCATCCAGAAAGGAGGTTAAATATGATAGGCTTGTTGGCTTCAAAGAAGGAAGGGCATAATTGATCCATGGTTCCCAAGTCCACAAAAAATTAGGTTGGGAGTTGTAGAGGATCCTGGAAGGTTTCTTGTTGATTAGCATTTGAGCCATATGGTACTTGACATCTTGTAAAGAAGACAAAGGCTTCCCTCAGCTTTAGCTATGGTTTGTGTGGCTGTACAGAGAGGCCTGCGATTGGGTAATGAAGGATTTTCTTTGACTATTTCAACCCCTGTTTCATCTAATTGTCCCCAGGGATGCTAAGTATGCTCTTAGCATCCCTGGGGACAGTTGGATGAAACAGAGGTTGAAGAAGTCCAAAAATCCTGGACCAAAAGGCAATGAGTTTTGGGAATGACCACCAATTATGCAGTACGTTGCCTCGTTGACGGCAACTTCAGAAAGTTTCGGCCAAAATCCGTCTGAAAAAATCTGACGAATTTTGTGGTCGGAATGTCGCACCATGTGTACGGGGCATAAAGCGCTAAAATTAGCGGCGCTTTACTGCCGACGGCCCCGACGCCTTAGTGTGAAAGTGGTCTTACTGTTAAGTTTCTTTTTTTTAATTTTTTTATTGCGTTTGAAAAAGTGCTGCGCAAATGCGGTGTGACATATAATATCGCAACAACCTCCGTTGTATTTTCTAGGGTTTCTGCTAAAAAAATATATCCTGTTTGGGTGCTCCCAAGTAATTTTCTAGCAGAAAATACAGATTTTTACTTGTAAGCAACAAATGTCAGAAAAGGTTTGGTCTTTAAAGAGGGACTGTACCGGCAAAATTTTTTTTTAAAAGCCAGCAGCTACAAATACTGCAGCTGCTGACTTTTAATAAATGGACACTTACCTGTCCCTGGTTCCAGCGATGTCGGCAGCAGAGGCCGATCAATCGCTCGGCTCTCTGCTGCTGCCGGCGCCATTCTCAGTGAGGGAATCAGGATGTGAAGCTTGCGGCTTCACTCCCCGGTTCCCTACTGCGCATGCGCGAGTCGCGCGGCGCAATGAGAATTGTCTGCGCTGTCTGCTGGGACCCGTGTGTGTCCCGGCAGACAGCGCGCCGGGACAGGAAGTGGCGTAAACTCCCGTGGGAGTTTATGCCCGGAAGTGGGTACAGATACCTGTCTTAGACAGGTATCTTCACCCCCCTCCCCCCTGAAAGGTGCCAAATGTGACACCGGAGGGGGGGAGGGTTCCGAAAAGCGGAAGTTTCACTTTAGGGTGGAATCCTGCTTTAAATTGTTACACTTCCTTCATTTACACCTTGTTTCCTTTGATAAAAGAATGAAAAAATACTTTGTTTCTACTTATTCAGGTGTTGTAATAAAACTTGGCAGGCTGCCTGGATTTTTTTTTTCCAGCTGTGAGAACTCTCTGCACTTGTTAGAAAGATCTTGACATAATGTTTTGAAGATCGGGAAGGAAAAAAAGATTGCAATTTCGATACTTAGCAATTAATCGTGCAGCTCTAGTGAATGGCATCGGTGCATAGTGAGCGACCCCCCCCCCCCCCCCCCATGGTCAGTGTTCAGTGGGGCAGATGCCTGGCATAGGACCAGGGGTGGACTGACAACTCATGGGGCCCCCAGGCAATCAGAGATTATGGGGCCACACAGTATACAATCACACAGTATACACACACATGTACACACAGTATACACAGACATGTTTCTATTGGCTGAGAAGGTACTGGAGAGGTGGGGTAGCTATATTCTCTGGATTTTTAGACCAAAAGGATGTCGGTAAGGGACATTTCAGAAACAGATGTAAAAAAACACAGATTTTTACATACTGTCCCTGGTTTTACTGAGGCTGGCAACCCTGATGGGGCCCCCTTGTAGCCTGGGGCCCTCGGGAAGTGCCCGAGTGGCCGAATGGTCAGTCCGCCCCTGCATAGGACCTGGCAGCGATCACTGTAGATGCGCCGACTATGACAGTAATTTTCTATGGTATTAAGATCATACTTGAAGATCATCTTTAAAGCCACTCACTCATTCTCTGAAAAGGTTTCCGCTATTATAGTTCATCTATCGCCTTGCCTTGGCTCCTCATTCTTGACATTTCCGTATCTCTCTTCACTTGTATGAAATGCAGCTCAGTGTCTCTATTGTGCTGTAATCTAAGTTTTCATTGCCCACTCAATTTAATTTTTTTTGGGGGATCCTGATGTGTAATTCCCATATTAGGCCCTTTGTATCCTTCCGGCATTACTTTAAATCCTCCTCTAGCCCTATAGATCCATCTTATTAAACTGAAGATGGTGAGCAATGTCCCGGGATTCTCTAGAAGGATCATTATCTTTACAGCCCATCAGGACGGTTCTAGGGGGGAGAGCAATAAGCTGCAGGTAATGGCTGAAGTCGATAGTGTTTTCCCTGTCAGCATCCCGGAGAGGGACGTGGTATAAATGCGCAGCGCGCTCCCCCTTCCGCCGCGTCCCCCCAGCTACTCGTATGCTGGAAATGTCAGAGCCTTTCCAGGCACTAATGGCTCCTGCCGGAGAGATCCCTTGAAACCTACGTGCCTCGTGTTTGTCTTTCATCCTATTAATCTGCAGTAATAGTTGACCCGCGTCTGTTCTCCCTCGCAGGGGCGATCGATAGCTCTGTTTAGAAGCCTGACCCCGCTCTACTCCACCAAACTGTCTGACAGACAGAGTTTCCAATTTCTTCACCGTGCTCATAGGTTACTCTGGTTTTAAAAACTGTATCTTAAAAGGGAGCATTTGTGTCTTTTTCACTGAGCTCATTCTAAATAATTATTGCAACATTTACCTAAAAATTCATTTAATGAGACTACAGGGTCTAATGTTTATCCTGGCAGTTATCAAGTGCCATTTGCTAACCTCTTTTATCAATCCCTCTGACCATATGTCTCTTTTATCTTTCAAGCTTTGGAAAATTAAATCTGGGTTTGCCCAGGTAACGGGCACTATCCTCCATAGGCATGCACAGGGGGTGTGTCGGATGTGCCTGGGCACACCCTAATCGCCTTGTGCAGCCCTGATTTGCCCTGCTGCTTCTAATCCTATCCCTCCCCCGCACCGCAGCAATGCCGACTTCCCTCCTCTCCCACCGGATGTTGCGGGGGATGTGACAGGATGGAGAGTGGGGAAAGGGACTGGTAAATATATAATTTAACAGCCCCTTCATTTTCTGAATATATACCATGAGTGATCGGTACCGATCGATCCTGTGTCTGTTCATAACTGAAGCATAGTAAACTGTTTCATAGTTTCATAGTTAGTAAGGTTGAATAAAGACACCAGTCCATCCAGTTCAACCTGAGCGAGTGTCTACAACTGTCCCTATCCCTGTACATTGCACACTCACATCGGTCCCTACCCTCAAGGAGCCCACAATCCAAGGTCCCCATTCATATACTAGGGCCAATTTTTGGACAGACGCCAATTAACCTACCTGCATGTCTTTGGATTGTGCGAGGAAACTGGAGTACCCGGAGGAAACCCACACAGGCACAGGGAGAACATGCAAACTCCAGGCAGGTGGTGTCGTGGTTGGGATTTGAACCAGTGACCTTTCTTACTGCTAGGTGAGAGTGCTAACCACTACACCACTGTGCCACCCAAACTGTGTTTGTGAAGGAACAGGAAGCTGCTTAGCACAGAGCATTGCCCATTCATTCACTGTCTAGTGCAGCTGAGGCTGCAGAGAAAGGGACTGGGGAATCTCTGGGGGTTATTTACAAAAGGCAATCCACTTTGCACTTCAAGTGCAAAGTTCACTTGAAAGTGCACTTGAAAGTGCACTTGGAAGTGCAGTCGCTGTAAATCTGAAATGAGGGGAAGCTCTGCTGATTTTATTATCCAATCATGTGCAAGCTAAAATGCTGTTTATTTTCCTTGCATATCCCCCTAGGATCTACAGCAAATGCACTTTCAGTGCAATTTCAAGTGCTGTAGTGCAAAGTGGATTTGCCTTTCGTAAATAACCCCCACTGTCTCCTTTCTCAAAAGCGAGACATCAAGGGGTCTGTTTAGACCCCTGAGATTTCACCAAAGGCCCCCAATAGGGCTCCTAAAAAATTTTAAAAATAGAAATAGAAAACGACCGACACCGGCCACTGCCCTATTGATATTGTCTACGTGTCAATGTTTTAAAATATTTGTTTACATTAATTTATAATAGCGTGTGTGTATGTACTGTATGTATGTAAACTTTCGGGTGCACCCCCTAATGCCATAGGCTGAGCACACCTATGTCCTCTGTAATTTTAACAGAGGTTGCTTGCACTGCATAGAATCCTGTGACAAGAGGTTGCAGCCCGGACCAGAAGCTTTGTGGAAAAATCAGAAGAGCGTATATAAAACTCAGATTATGCTGAAATTGTTTCTTTGGAACGTGTTATCAGGGCTGCTGTTAGAAACCATGGGGCCCATGACGACCTGCAAAAAAATACACTAAAATAATTATTAGTGGCCACAAACACAACAAAATTCCTGCTTACACAGTTTACTATGCTTCAGTAATAAGTGAACACAGGAGCGATCGGTGCTGATCGCTCACTGTGTTCATTCGGAAAAGTAAGAGCGTATTTACCGGCACCTTCCCCCTGCTCTTCATCTTGAAACAGTCTCCCTGCCGGAGAATCAGCTGCCGGTGGGAGAGGAGATGAGGGGAAGTCAACAGCGATGCAGGGGAAAGGAGCACACTGGGGGGCCCAGACAGCAGGGGAATGGGGGCGCAGATGCTACAACTAATTCCCCTGCAGCGTAGGGGAGTGAGAGGAGGAAAAGGAGGGGAGGCAGAAGAGGATTGTGTCTCCAGTATGGCAGTACAGCCAGCCCTCTTGCTTGACAGGTGCCTGTACCCCCCTTTTAAAATGATGGGGCCTGGTACAGGAGGGCTGGCTGTACTGCCTTATCATCGGCCCTGGCAGCGATACATAAAGATATAGATATAAGAATTTACCTTTTTTTAAACACTTCAATACCCAGCCATAGTCAAATGACGTCCACAAGGTGGATCTCCCATATGGACGTCATATGGCGTCCTCCCATTCCCGGCTGTCTAGGTGGCGCGCGCGCGCCGCCGGCGTCGCTCAGGACCCAGGGGCGCGTGCCCGGCGGCCGTGATGTCCGCCTGGCACCCTTGATTGCCCGGGAACACAGCAGGACCGTGGATCTGTGTGTGTGTAAACACACAGATCCACGTCCTGTCAGTGAAGAGGAGACCGATGGTGTGTTCCCAGTACAGAGGAACACTGATCGGTCTCCTCCCCTTGTGAGTCCCCGCCCCCTACAGTTAGAATCACTCCCCTAGCAAACATAATTAACCCCTGCAGCGCCCCCTAGTGTTAACCCCTTCCCTGCCAGTCACATTTACACAGTAATCAGTGCAATTTTATAGCAACGATCGCTGTGTAAATGTGAATGGTCCCAAAAATGTGTCAAAAGTGTCCGAAGTGTCCGCCGCAATGTCACAGTCACGAAAAACATTGCAGATCGCCGCCATTACTAGTAAAAAAAATAAAAATAAAATGCAATAAATCTATCCCCTATATTGTAGACGCTATAACTTTTGCGCAAACCAATCAATATACGCTTATTGCGATTTTTTTTTTTTTTTTTTTTTTACCAAAAATATGTAGAAGAATACATATCGGCCTAAACTGAGTAAAATTTTTTTTTTTTTTTTTTTAAATGGCATATTTATTATAGCAAAAAGTAAAAAATATTGTGTTTTTTTTTTTCAAAATTGTCGCTCTTCTTTTGTTTATAGCGCAAAAAATAAAAACCGACGCGCAATTGTCAGTTAAAGCGATGCAGTGCCGAATCGCAAAAAGTGCTCTGGTAAGGAAGGGGGTAAAATCCTCCGGGGCTGAAGTGGTTAAAGTGTAATTAAAGGCAAAACATTTTTTCTTTCATTTTGGATAGAGTTATAACCCCGTTTTTTTTATTTGTTGCGATCTGTGTATCTCTGGGAAGATTTCCCTTCACTTCCGGCCCCATATCCAAAACAGGAAGTGAGAGGAAATCCCTCCAAAGTGAGGGAATCCCAGCGTGTCACCACAACTAGTGTCCTCATTGGAAGATTTCCCCACTAATATTGTTCTGATGTCAACTAGTCCTATCTATGACCAAGCACCGTGCCTGGTGTGAAACGCGTCAGTGCTGTACAGTTAGTCTGTACGCATTTGTGTCGCTTTGATATCCATTTTTATACAATAAAGGTGATCTGTTTGGAGTGCGGCTATCCAACTATTCTTTTTTCCTATCACTCCTGTTGTAAACAGAGCCTGCACCCTGCTTGATTGTGGAGACAGCTGAATCTAGGAGAGGTAATTGCCTGTGAGCGGTGAACCTCCACATTGAAGCTGGTGAAGGGTCCTTTCATATCTCTCCCTTCTTGGAATGACCTGTTATCTGAAACAAGCGCTGCATTTTGGACTTTTATTTTTTATTGTTTGACAATCAACAAACTATGCTGGCTGCTTATGTAGATGTCCTGTTATTATAGCTAGTGCGGATGCCCACCCACCACCTCCTTGTTCTTTACTCTGTGTTATACAGTGTTGGTCATCTTACTTTAAAAAAGTAATTAGTTAAGTTACAAATTACTTCTCCCAAAAGTAATTGCGTTAGTAACTCAGTTACTACATTGGAAAAGTAATTAGTTACACAGCAAAGTAACTGTGATTTTTTTTTAATATTCTATACGTGTAACTAAGGGGCGGGTCTAGTATTACTGTAAGCAAGGGGCACATTTTTTATTATTATTGTAATATATCGTGTAACCAAGGGGCTGCTCTATTATTACTCTAACCAAGTGGCAGATCTGTTATAGCGTGTAAGCAAGGGGCGGGTCTATTATTATTATATCGTGTAAGGGGCGGATGGCTACAGAAGAGGGCAAATGTTAAATTAATGGGCAGAGCTCGATATATAACAATAATACGCCCCTTGGTTACAGTAATACTAGACCCGCCCCTTAGTTACACGATAGACGCCCCTTGCAGAGTAGCACAAGCATCGGGAGCGTGCGGCATCGCCTCGTACAATTACATGTTAACTGCGCCTGCGCGGTGTAGAGTTCACTCAGAGCTGTTTAGGTTCGGCAATTTTCGGAAGCTCCGTAGTCCTTCGTACTGCGCAAGCCCTGCGCCTGCGCAGTACAGGGGGTCCTTATCCAGCGGGGGAACTTTTTCGGCAGGACACCGGAATTACACTACTGCCATCTAGTGGCGGTAGATGTAATTGGGGTAACTAAGCCAAAGTAATGGGAACTGAGTTACCATGAGGGGAAAAGTAATCAGTTAGATTACACGTTACCCTCTAAAGTAACTGCATTAGGTAACTTAGTTTATTTTAACTCAGTTACTTACATCACTGGTGTTATATTATTTACCATGTTGATGGAGAGGGATTAAACTTTAGCTGTAAAGCAGAGTTCCATCCCCTCTGTCCGGATTCCCCCCTCCGGTGTCACATTTGGCATCTTTCAGGGGGGAGCAGATACTTGTCTAATACAGGTATTTGCTCCCACTGCAGTATCTACGGCGATCCATACCATGTCCGGCCCCTCCTCCGTCCCCCCTCGCTGTCTTCTGGGAGACACACAGGTCCCAGAAGACAGAAGGGACCACTTAGAATGCGCAGCGTGTCTCACGCATGCACAGTAGGGAACCAGGCGGTGAAGCCTTCACTTCCTGATTCCCTTACTTAAGATACCGGCGCCTGCACCCGGATCCAAGTAACGGGTCAGCTTCGGGTGAGGACATCGCGGGCACCCTGGACAGGTAAGTGTGCTTATTTTAAAAGTCAGCAGCTACAGTATTAATTACATTTTTTTTTTCCAGGAGTAACTCCGCTTTAAAGTGGAGGGCCACCCAAAAAAATAAAAATAAATGCATTAATAATCTTTTTTTTTTAACTTACCTGAAACCGCTGTTGCTAGACAGTCTTCCTAATCTGCCTCTTCCTATTCTGCGGCGCTTCCTCCTCTTCGGTGAGCGGCCCCGTTGCCTACTGGGACATGTGTGTGTCCCAGAAAACAACAGGACCATTCACAAAGCTCTGCGCGACTCGCGCATGCGCAGTAGGAAACAGACAGTGAAGCCGCAAGGCTCCACTGCCTGTTTCCCTTTGTTAAGATGGAGGCGCCGGCAGCCAATCCGATGGACGGATCGGCCTCGGGTGGCCAACATCGCGGGATCGCTGGACAGGTAAGTGTTCGTAGCTGCTGACTTTAAAAAAAAATAATAAAATTCTTAGCCGAAACGCCCCTTTAAGTATTCCCTAATCCAAGACAAAAAAATATTTCATTTAGAGATGGGCTTTAAAAGGGAGTTTCAAAATGTTAATGGATGTATGTATTAGAGCTGCACGATTCTGGCTAAAATGAGAATCACAATTTTTTTGCTTAGAAGATAGATCACGATTCTCTCACGATTCTCGTGGCGTAACATCATCTTTCATATTAAAACAAAAAAAATTGGGCTAACTTTACGTTTTTTTTATTTTTTTTTTATTCATTGAAGTGTATTTTTTCCCAAAAATTGCATTTAAAAGACCGCTGGGCAAATACAGTGTGACATAAAATATTGCAGCAATTGCCATTTTACTCCCTAGGGTCTCTGCTAAAATATATATAATGTTTGAGGGTTCCACGTAATTTTCTAGCAAAAAAAATATTGATTTTAACTTAAAGTGGTTGTAAACCCTTACAAACCACTTTGACCTACAGGTCCAATAAATATCTCCTAAACATATATATGGTTTAGGAGATATTTTGAAAAGAAAAGGCACCGCTATCTACGGCGCATGCGCCGTAGACAGCGGCGCGCAGGCGCACTGAGCATGCCGGAGATCACGGTGATATGCCGCTCTCGTGCGCATGCGCGGGAGTGACGTCATCGCGACTCCAGCGAATGACATCGCTGGAGCAGCGAGACCTGGAAGTCATTCTGGGATTGATGGTGGAGGACGTGGACGAGCTTCGGGGGCTTCGTTCTCAGGTAAGTTATTCATAATGAGCTAGTATGCTATGCATACTAGCTCATTATGCCTTTGCCTTGCAGGTTCCGTTTTTTTTTTTTTTTTTCCGAGGAAGCTTTTTTTTTTTTTTTTTTTTTTTAACAAATGGTTCCGAGGAAGCTTTACTTCCTCTTTAAGAAACAAGTGTCAGAAAAAGATTTAGACTTTAAGTGGTTAAACTTCCTGCATTTACACACAGAATTTTGATCTAAGAAGGAACTTAGTTACAATGTTTTTACAAACTTGGCAGACTGGCCAGATTTCTTCTTTACACACAGAAGTTTATCCCTTTGATCTAAGAAGGAAGCATTAGTTACAATGTTTCCTGTTAAAAACTTGGCAGACTGCCTGGATATTTTCTGTTAACAGCTGATAAGTCTCTCCACTTGTTATATGAAAGAACCTGCAAACTCTGCATTGGAGATAGTCAGTGGGTTGAATCGAGATCACGATTTTTTAACAATCAATTGTGCAGCTCTAGTTCATATGGAACAAAAAGTTTACGGGTCTGGAGTTTTTTTTATCGATATACATATACTGTGTGCATGTATGTTTATGTGTGTGTGTGTGTGTGTGTGTATATAATGTGAATGTGTGTAGCTCCGGTTTCCTCCCACATGTCAGACATGCTGGTAGGTTAATTGGCTCCTGTCCATAGTGTACGAATGTGAATGTAAAATATATGTAAAGCACTGCGTAAATTGACGGTGCTATACAAGTATCAATAATACATTTAAAAAAAAAAAAAAAAATATATATATATATATATATATATATATATATATATATAATCTTTCTCTTTCTAGATGGAGGGATTTGATTGTGCTTTAGCCTTCTGGATTTTTGGACACATCTGGGCTCTTGGGTTTGACCTCCATTGCACGCTATATCCTTGTACCATGTTGGAGTAAATGCAGGAGGCAGCCATAGGTGTCTCTGCTTCATATCTGTAACACAGATTTGTTGCCATTTATGACCTATAGATTTTTTTTTTTTTCAATGCATTTCACTATATTGAGCGTTTAATTACAACTGCAGCGGCACCCCCGCCTCCTACTGTCACATTCCTTCCTAAGGCAGTACTTTCCATTGTGACCTCAGATCCAGGAGGTTAAATGTACAATTATTGATCATTAAGTTGATTTTTTTTTTTCTCCTTTTGCTCTTATTCCTTATATTTCCTATTGACTGCTCCTGCACTGGAGGGATTTTTATTGCTCTATATGTTGGCGGTTCTCTTTTCAGTGCCTCATTAATTTGGGTATTGATTGTATCCTTATGGAGTGTGAGCTGTGTAGGGCAAAAACCCCGAAGGCAGTTTAGTGCTTGGAATGTATAGGTAAAGATGACTCCAATAAGGGAAAACTATAGTCTATTTTCAGTTAAAACACATTCTTGTTAAAGCAGAAACATTCATTTGAAGATTACTTTCCTTTAAGAATAATTCAATTTTCAGACAAAGCGCTCTCATTCTTTTTGCCCCTTTTTTGTTCTGACCAAAATGATCCCTACCTCCATTTCACAGATGTATACTTTCTCAGATCCAGTGGCCACTGTCTCTGTTGTTTACATCCAGAGGCGAAAGGCTCGCTCTCCTGGCCAGGCCTATCCAATAGAGCCCCATGGACTTCTATGGGGTCATCTCTCATCTGGGAGACGGAAATAGAGAAGACGGAGGTAGATGAGCCCTATAGAAGTCTTTGGGTCTGTACTGTGCACGTGCGGCCAGGAGAGGGAGCCTTTCACCTCTGGATGTAAACAAATAATGGAGGCTGCGACCATCGGACTTTAGTAAGTATATACTGTATCTATGGATTGGGAGGGAGGAATCTTTTAGGTCCGGGTAATGGGGAAAAATAATTGAATTTTATTTTTTAAATAATTTGTAGTGATTGTGAAGTTAGGAAGACCAGATGTAGATACGATGATGCCCTTTTCTTCAGCCTGGGTTCAGACTAGTGCGGTGCGCATTGAAGGCCCTGCGTGACTGCGCAGTGAAACGTCGGCTGTTCTGCGGTTTCTCTGCAATTCGCAGTGTTTTCCACCGCTGCGAATTCGCAATAGTGTGAACCCAGACTAAGGGCCTGGTATGCTCCTGGAGGGGGAATCCATGCCGTTTTTTTTTTTTTTTAAATTGGGCTTTTTTTTCATTTTTGTGAATATTTCAGTGAAAGCTATTTCTGGAAAGTGAATTGGAGTCAGCATGCAGTCTGCTTTATGTGTAGATCTGATTTTAACCACACAGAGCAACAAAAAAAAGATAAAAGATGATGATTTCATTTTTCTTGAACGAATGAGAGCCTTACGATCGCCCTCAGCATACTCTGCACCCCCTACTGGTTTCTTGCTGCATATAGCCACCAATATGCACACTTGGACAGAAGTGGGATACAAAATAAAGCAAAGGGTTTTGCAGTTTTTTTTTTTATATGTTGAAGTTTTTTGCTTCTTCCTCTAAGGCTAGGTACACGCCACGGCAATCTACTTTTGATGAGACTTTTAGTGCAATTATGTAATGCTACTTGGATAGCGTCTGCATATTCTATGGGGCCAAAATCAAGCTGGGATCGCACCAAAGTAACATAGGAACCTTTTCCCAAATCTCTTTGCTGCGTCACATTGATTTGAATGGGCACCATTGAAAACAATGTGATTTTTCATTGTCATGTTATTTTGTGCGACTGAAGTCACATCGGAAATCACACTAGTGTGAACCAAGCCTTACCCTTCTGCCTGGGCATGGCCCCACAAATGGCAATGCCACAAATACCATTGATGTTAAAAGTCTGGCATGTGGCAGTTACATTGCATCTAACTATATACTCATATGGTCAAAAGTACAGTTACGCTCATAAGTTTACATACCCTGGCAGAATTTATGATTTCTTGGCCATTTTTCAGAAAATATGAATGAGAACACAAAAACTTTTCTTTCACTCATGGTTGGTGTTTGGCTGAAGCCATTTATTATCAATCAACTGTGTTTACTCTTTTTAAATCCTAATGACAACAGAAACTACCCAAATGACCCTGATCAAAAGTTTAAATACCCTGGTGGTTTTGGCCTGATAAGATGCTCACAAGTTGACACAAAGGGGTTTGAATGGCATCCTCACCTGTGATCTGTTTGCTTGTAATTAGTGTGTGTGTATAAAAAGTCGATGAGTTTCTGGGCTCCTGACAGACCCTTGCATCTTTCATCCAGTGCTGCACTGACGTTTCTGGATTCTAAATCATGGGGAAAGTAAAAGAATTGTCAAAGTATCTGCAAGAAAAGGTAGTTGAACTTTATAATGCAGGAAAGGGCTATAAAAAGATATCCAATGAATTGAGAATGCCAATCAGCAGTGTTCAAACTCTAATTAAGAAGTGGAAAATTAGGGGTTCTGTTGAAACCAAACCACGGTCAGGTAGACCAACTAAAATTTCTGTCACAACTGCCAGGAAAATTGTTTGGGATGCAAAGAAAAACCCACAAATAACTTCAGGTGAAATACAGAACTCTCTGAAAACATGTGGTGTGGCTGTTCCAAGATGCACAATAAGGAGGCACTTGAAGACAGATGGGCTGCATGGTCGAGTCGCCAGAAGAAAGCCATTACTACGCAAATGCCACAAAGTATCCCACTTCCAATACGCCAAACAGCACAGAGACAAGACTCAGACCTTCTGGCACAAAGTCATTTGGCGTAAAGGGACCAAAATGTAGCTTTTTGGCCACAACCATAAACGCTACATTTGGAGAGGAGTCAACAAGGCCTATGATGAAAGGTATGGAGGTGGATCGCTGATGTTATGGGGATGTGTGATCTACAAAGGCACAGGAAATTTGGTCAAAATTGTTGGCAAGATGAATGCAGAATGTTATCAAAAAATACTGGAGGAACATTTGCATTCATCAGCCAGGAAGCTGCGCATGGGACGTACTTGGACATTCTAACCTGACAATGATCCAAAACACAAGGCCAAGTCCACCTGTCATTGGCTACAGCAGAATAAAGTGAAGGTCCTGGAGTGGCCATCTCAGTCTCCTGACCTCAATATCATTGAGCCACTCTGGGGAGATCTCAAACATGCAGTTCATGCAAGTCAGCCCAAGAATTTACAGGAACTGGAGGCTTTTTGCCAAGAGGAATGGGCAGCTTTACCATCTGAGAAGATAAAGAGCCTCATCCACAAATGCCACAAAAGTCTTCAAGCTGTCATTGATTTTAAAGGGGGCAATACACGGTATTAAGAACCATGGGGTATTAAGGGGTATGTAAATTTTTGTAAATTTGGTCATTTGGGTAGTTTCTGTTGCCATTATGATTTAAAAAGAGTAAACACAGTTGATTGATAATAAATGGCTTCAGCCAAACACTAACCATGAGTGAAAGAAAAGGTTTGTGTTATCACTCATATTCTCTGAAAAATGGCCAAGAAATCATAAATTCTGCCAGGGTATGTAAACTTATGAGAACAACTGTATGTGGACACCCCCTTTAAAGTTTTTTTGTTTAGGTGTTTTTAGTGAAGGGTACTGGCAACACTTCACCATACAAATACATTTTAAACCAGTCTTAACTGTTTTACTCCAGAGGAACCCTTGAATCAATTTTCAGGTCTAAGACCAGTTTATTGGTGGTCATAGGTACAAATGACCCATATATTGGTGGCCAGTGGAAAGAATGTCCCCCTTAAAGTGGTGGTCAGAATGCCACCATTACAGAAAGCTAAAGACATCATTGGGTTTATATAGCTGGGTGGCATTGACCCCCCAAACTAGATACTACCAAATGAGAGGTCAACCAGCTACAACTCAAGGAACCTCTGGAGGATCCCTAAGGTTCCACGGAACCCTGGATAAGAATGGCTGTTTTAGACTATTGCTGTCTTCCAACCTTATGGCAACGGTTTGGAGAAGACCCTTTTCTGTTCCAGCATGACTGTGCCCCCGTGTACAAAGCGCATTGACCCCCAAACTAGATACTACCAAATGAGAGGTCAACCAGCTACAACTCAAGGACCCTCTGGAGGATCTCTAAGGTTCCACAGAACCCTGGATAAGAATGGCTGTTTTAGACTATTGCTGTCTTCCAACCTTATGGCAACAGTTTGGGGAAGACCCTTTTCTGTTCCAGCAGACTGAGCCCCCGTGTACAAAGCCAGCTCCATAAAGACATGGTTTGATGAGTTTGGTGTGGAAGAACTCAAGTGTCCTGCACAGAGCCCTGACCTCAACCCTACTAAACACCTTTAGGATGAATTGAAATGCCAATTGGGGTGCCAATCTTTCTTATCCAACATCAGTATCTGACCTCACAAATGCTATTTTGGATGAATGGGCACAAATTCCAAAATATTGTGGGAAGCCTTCTTAGAAGAGTGAAGGCTGTTGAAGCCGCAATCGGGGCCCAACTCCATGGCGATGCCCATAGCTTTGCAAAGGGATGCCCTCAGACTTGTAAAGGGGTGATGGTCAGGTGTCCACAAGCATTTGGCCATAAAGCGTTGAACTTTACATGCGGTGCTGATCTGTTCGCTCATTTAATGTACATAAGTCTATAAATGCTGTATTCGGAGGCCACAGATATCAATCCTAATCGAATTCAGTAGGTGCCGCAGTGTAATAACTGTTCATTTACATCTCCTTCTCCCAGGATGTCTTGCTGCTGTGGAAACAGGAGAAAGTGTCAGTTTCTATGGTAAAATCAGATTTTTTCTGAGACGTGTACTCATTAGTCTTCTGCTGTTTTACTCAGCTTAATATAGTGCTTCGTTTTTAACACCCTCCATCCGGCAGTAAGTAGACGGTGATCTTCTGTGTAGGCTTAAGCCTTCCGCATCATTAGTTAGCTGTACTATCTGGCTGAACCCCGCCAGGTCAATCTGTTTTGGGTATTTTATGTTTTTTGTCTGTTTAGTGAATGTGTAACTGTGAAGCGTGAGCATTATTTTATATAAAAAAACAAAAGTTTCATGTCACACATTTAAGACTACATGCACAATGTGCAATTAGCCCCTGTGCGTCAAAACCCAGAGGGCACAGGCACAATGGCCAGCCCTGCTGTCTGCAACCTGTGACAGTCTGTGATAGGCTGAAATACGTGGCAGGACACTATACCAGGTGGTACTTCCTTGTTATCACCTCCAGGACTTTTCCCAAGCCTCTCCTATCCTATGGCACTTCCTACCTCAATCTATCCGACTATCTCCTACTCTGTCCACTTTTAGGCGATCCCTGAAAACCCTCCCCACAAAAGCCTACCCCCACCTCTACCAAACAATTGTATTTCCACTATCTCCATCAGCTCATCTCCCACAGTTACAGTATTACCTTTTTGTATCACTTGACCCCCCCCCCCCCCCCCCTAGATTGTAAGCTCTAAGGCCCCATTCACACCTGAGCATAGCGTTTTCAGGCAGAAAGCTGCACGTTTTTTGGCGTTTTTTTTTTTTTTTAACCGCAATTTTGTACAGGTCAAAAGGTCAATGTAAAATGCATAAAAACGCCCAAATCGGCCTAAAAAAAAAAAAAAAAAAAAAACTTGTTTGAGCTTTAGGCGTTTAAGGGCTTCTGGTTTGAACCATCTCCATAAAGAATAATTGATTTTTTTTCCCCCTCCAGCGTTTTGTAGCTTCAGGCTGAAGGGTGTGAATGGGGCCTTATTTGCGGGGCTCTCTGATCCCTTCTGTATTGAATTGAATTGTATGGTAACTGTACTGTCTGCCCTCGTGTTGTAAAGCGCTGCACAACCTGTTGGCGCCATATAAATCCTGTATAATAATAATAATATGCTTAAAGTGGTTGTAAACCCTCCCTAGTGACTTTTAACTGTAGATAAGACTAGAATAAGGCTTACCTATAGGTAGTGGAAATATCTCCTAAACGTTTGCCTTTTAGGAGATATATCACTTGTAATGCGCAGATGATGTAAACGGCGCATGCGCTGTGAAGAAACGGACCTACGCGCCGTTTCTTCCCCCGTTGTGTGCCATGCGCATTCGTGGGAGTGACGTCGCGCGTCTCTGGCCAGTCACAGAACCGGAGTCCGCGGCCCCCGGAAGGAAGAGGGGCGAAGATAGATGCGGCCTGCACAGGATATGGATGGATATGTTTGCAGGTAAGGGTCACATAATGGGCTAGTATGCGATGCATAGCCCATAGCCCATTATGCTTTTAATTTGCAGGGAGCAAAAGAGGAAGTAAAACCCATCAGGGCTTGACAAATTTGCTTTAAATCTAGCAGCCAGCTAAAAAACTTAGGAGACGGTTTTCTTTTAACTAACAAAGCTTACGGGTGAAACGTGTAACATGTTCCCGAAGATGAACTTACCCTTTAATAGACATGTGCAATTCGTTTCGTTTTTTTTCGTTAAAATTCGTTATATTCGTTCATTCGTTATCGTACGAATGAACGAACGATTCGCTAAAAATTTTAACGAATGTTCGAATCGAACGAATCCAAAAAACACAGAAAATCCGAAAAAACAAATTAGAAACAACGAAACTACGAAAGAAGAAAATCCAAAAAACGAAAACAGGAACAACGAAAATCAAAATGAACGAAAAAATTCGTACATTCGTAACTTTTATTTTTTTGTTGAATTGGTAATTTTCCGTGTCCCTTTCAATGGCGCTGCGTTACGTGCTTCGAATGGATTCAACAAAAAAATTCGTACATTCGTAACTTTTTTTTTTTTTTCGATTCATCATTTTCCGTGTCTCTTACAATGGCGCTGCTTAACGTGCTTCGGATGAATTGAACGAAAAAATTCAATAGCATACACATTACATAAAATTATGAATTATGCTCCGATTACGAATCTACGAAAACAATGTTACGAAAGTACGAATGCGTCCGAATTTCGAAAAAACGGAAATTAAACTAACGGAAAAACGAATCAACGAAAAAATAACTCTTAGGAAAATACGAATCGTTACGAATACGAACACCGACGACTTATGAATGTACGAATCGTTACAAATCAACGGAAACGAAAGAAACGAAACGAAAATAAACAAATTTTTCTATTGTGCACATGTCTACCCTTTAACCCTTTCAATGCCAGGGCTGCGTTTTTTTGCACACGTTTAAAAAATAAATTTTAGGCCTGACGGTTATATTAAACCCCCAAACATGATATGTTTTCTAAAACCAGACACCCTAAACCTAGAGAAAAATAGTGGTAGTTCCAATTTTTTTTTTTTTTATGTCACATGATGTTTCCGCCCAAAAATGAGTAAAAAACAAAAACGCGTTAAAGATAAAACAATACTGGCAAAGCATACTAGACCATATAGAGATAATAATGGGAAAAAAGATCCCATTGTGTCCCTGGGCCTGTCTATTTCACGGCACGAGTAGAACAAGGAACCAATATAAAAAAAAAACCTTAGTATAGTACTTAATGCAGCAAAAGCCCTCATTCCCAAAAAATGGTTAGATATTAAAAAAAACAAGTATTAGAGAGTGGATACAGAGAGTAGAGTACATCAACAGCATGGAATACTTGAGTAACATGAAAAAAGACAGAATGGGAATTTATTGGGTAATTTGGGGAAAAATGGAGAACGACGGTAACTTATTTTCAGGCTATGAGTGAAATAGCTTAAAGTGGATTCATGGGGGGGATAAAGGGAACATTTTTTTGTACATGTAATAAAAATAAGAATGTTAAGACGAAATGTACAGAATTTTATATGTAAATGCCATTACCCAGCATATACTCTGCATTACCCAGCCAATACTCTGCGATACTCTGCATTACCCAGCCAATACTCTGCATTACCCAGCCAATACTCTGCATTACCCAGCCAATACTCTGCATTACCCAGCCAAATACTCTGCGATACCCAGCCAATACTCTGCGATACCCAGCCAATACTCTGCGATACCCAGCCAATACTCTGCGATACCCAGCCAATACTCTGCGATACCCAGCCAATACTCTGCATTACCCAGCCAATACTCTGCATTACCCAGCCAATACTCTGCATTACCCAGCCAAATACTCTGCGATACTCTGCATTACCCAGCCAATACTCTGCATTACCCAGCCAATACTCTGCGATACCCAGCCAATACTCTGCGATACCCAGCCAATACTCTGCGATACCCTGCCAATACTCTGCATTACCCAGCCAATACTCTGCATTACCCAGCCAATACTCTGCATTACCCAGCCAATACTCTGCATTACCCAGCCAATACTCTGCATTACCCAGCCAATACTCTGCATTACCCAGCCAATACTCTGCATTACCCAGCCAATACTCTGCGATACCCAGCCAATACTCTGCGATACCCTGCCAATACTCTGCATTACCCAGCCAATACTCTGCATTACCCAGCCAATACTCTGCATTACCCAGCCAATACTCGGCGATACCCTGTCAATACTCGGCGATACTCAGACAATATTACAGTGGGGGAGATGACGTGGATATTACAGTGGGGACTATATGGTGGTGGAATTTTCACAGGTTTTTGCAAATTCAATTATTATTTGCTGATCCGAAAAATGATCCGATCCGTGACTCTGATCCGAGGATCGATCCGATCCGTGAGTTTTTTGATCCGTTGCACCCCTAATAGATACCCAACATGTCAAACCTTACATTTTGGCAACAAACGTCAGTACCCTATATTTTCTACAGGCGACGCTTTAAAAGCCCCCTATAGGGTCATCGGTTTAGCGTTACAAAGGAGGTCTGGTGATAGGAATTATTGCTCTTATTCCAGCGTGCACGGCGATATGTAACATGAGTATCACAATCAACGTTTTCAGGCATCGGTGCGGTGTGTGTTTACATTTGTACGTGCATAGATAGATAGATATATATATATATATTTTGGGGGGGTGGCCACAGAATCTGTCAAGGGGTACCCGGAAGTGACGTCACACACTTCCAGGTTAACAATAAGAAGGGGAGAATAGCGGACGAGTGGCCCTTTGCTGATCACATGCACCCCCCCAAAAAAAACTCTCGCAATCCACATCATACTGAGCATGTGCAGCGTGACTCCAAAAGCTCTGTGCTATCAGGAGATAGATTGGGGACAATAAAAGAAGGGGAGGATCAGACAGACTTTTTATACAATGCAGATGATTAACCCCTTAGGCTCCACAATGAGTATAACAAGCATGCCTTACTGCATATACAGACTGATTTTACTGTTGTGGGTTTAGTAACACTTTAATAGTGACATTGTTGGGCCGCATGTATTCTAACAACGTCTCTCTGAAGAAGTGTGCTGAGAATTTTTTGCTTCTAAATTGGCATCAAGTCAGTGTAATCCTAGAAAATGTCTTGGCTCATAGTTACTGCTGTGACTTGTAGTCCTCCTAAAGCAGGGATATGCAATTAGCGTACTTCCAGCTGTTGCAAAACTACAAGTCCCATCATGCCCCTGGGTGTCATGCTTGTGGCTGTCAGAGTCTTGCTGTGCCTCATGGGACCTCATAGTTCTACAGCTGGATGTCCGCTAATTGCATATCCCTGTCCTAAAGGTTTCCCACTGCCTGAAAATGTTCTGCAAGTTGGAATCCAGAGATGGCTCATCCTTTGTACCCTTATACCTGTACTCCAGCCCCCTCCCCCCCTCCCGCACTCCCATTACCATTGTGATAAAGCCTTTGTTTGCAGACAATGGGCAGACAGGTCAGCGGCCTAATTTGCGAATTTGAAATGCTTCAGGAAGCACATGTAGAATCTTGTGGGAATTCAGCGTGGAAAGTGCTGATGCAGCACCATCTCATTTCTGCTTGTTTGGGGCTTTTTTCAGGAGCCGGCACCTATGACGGAAGACCTGCTTGAGGAGCAGTCCGAGGTTCTGGCCAAGCTGGGCACCTCTGCGGAAGGGGCGCACATCCGGGCTCGCATGCAGAGCGCCTGTCTGCTGTCTGACATGGAGTCTTTCAAGGTATGGAAATTAAAAATGGCTGCAGTGTGTAGTACACAGGTGTTGGAATATAGAGAGGCTTTTCACATTATATTAGGGGGTTCATTTACTAAAACCGGGGAGTGAAAAATCTGCTGCAGCTGTTTATGATAGCCAATCAGCTTCTAACTTCCGCTTGTTCAAATAAGCTTTGACAATAAACCTGGAAGCTGATTGGTTTCCATGCACAGATGCACCAAATGTTTCACTCTCCAGTTTTATTAAATCAACCTCAAGATGTCAAGGTTCCTGTTGTACTTAGAATGTTCCCAATATTTTTCTGTCTGCCTCGGAAGTACATTTTCTTTTTTATTTTTTTTTTTTAAGGATCATATTTTTAACAGCTAATACCCCTGACACTAAAGTTTTTTGTGTATATTCAAGGTAGGGTGGGGTAGGGACAGGGGCGGACTGACAACTCATGGGGCCCCCGGGCAATCGGAGATTATGGGGCCCCCGGGCAATCGGAGATTATGGGGCCCCCGGGCAATCGGAGATTATGGGGCCCCCGGGCAATCGGAGATTATGGGGCCCCCCGGGCAATCGGAGATTATGGGGCCCCCGGGCAATCGGAGATTATGGGGCCCCCGGGCAATCGGAGATTATGGGGCCCCCGGGCAATCGGAGATTATGGGGCCCCCGGGCAATCGGAGATTATGGGGCCCCCGGGCAGTCGGAGATTATGGGGCCCCCGGGCAGTCGGAGATTAAGGGGCCCCCGGGCAGTCGGAGATTATGGGGCCACACAGTATACACACACACAGTATACACAGACATGTTTCTATTGGCTGAGAAGGTACTGGAGAGGTATAATCTCAGGATTTTTAGACCAAAAGGATGTCGGTAAGGGACATTTCAGAGACCGATGTAAAAAAAAAAAAAACATACTGTCCCTGGTTTTACTAAGGCTGGAAACCCTGATAGGGCCCTCGGGCAGTGCCCAAGTGGCTGAATGGTCAGTCGGCCCCTGGGTAGGGAGCAACTTCACCTAAAAGTCTTCACCGCTGTCCAGGAGTTCAGGAGCAGATTTCACCTAATTATGGCACAGCTAGGACTGTCTGGACTGTGTGTATTTTCCTATAATATCCACTAGAGGGGGCCTGGAAACTGGAGGTGTCCTGGCACAGCTGTGGGGAATTCTCCCAGTTACAGACCTATAAAGCAGTAAAAGCCATGCAGGGAATTGAACCTTGCCCTGCACACTGTTCAAAACTGGGCAAACTCATTTAGGTGGAGTTGCTTCTTAACCAATTAAGCCCCGGACCAATTTGCAGCCAAAGGACGAGGCCCCTTTTTTGCGATTCGGCACTGCGTCGCTTTAACGGACAATTGCGTGGTCGTGCGACGTGGCTTCCAAACAAAATCTGCGTCCTTTTTTTCCCCACAAATAGAGCTTTCTTTTGGGGGTATTTGATCACCTCTGCGTTTTTTATTTTTTGTGCTATAAACAAAAATAGAGCGACAATTTTGAAAAAAATGCAATATTTTTTACTTTTTGCTATTATAAATATCCCCAAAAAATATATAAAAAAACATTTTTTTCCCTCAGTTTAGGCCGATACTTATTCTTCTACATGTTTTTGGTAAAAAAAAAAAAATGATTATTGATTGGTTTGCGCAAAAGTTCTAGCGTTTACAAAATAGGGGATAGTTTTATAGCATTTTTATTAATATTTTTTTTTTTTTACTAGTAATGGCGGCGATCAGCGATTTTTTTTTTTTTTTTTTTTTTTTTTTTTTTATTGTGACTGCGACATTATGGCGGACACATCGGACATTTTTGACACATTTTTTGGGACCATTGTCATTTATACAGAAATCAGTGCTATTTAAATGCACGGATTACTGTGTAAATGACACTGGCAGTGAAGGAGTTAACCACTAGGGGGCGGGGAGGGGTTAAGTGTGTGTGTGTGTGTGTGTGTGTGTGTTTTTTTTTTTTTACTGTAGTGGGCATGGCTTGACATTCGACATTACTGATTGTCTTTCCCGATGACAGGGAACAGACGATTAGTGACAGCCCCACTAGGAAGCACGGGGAGAGGTTTGTTTTCACATACCTAGGAGTTTGTGGGTCCTGACTTCATCCCTATTGAACACCTTTGGTGGTCAATACAAATGTTCTTTTAGCTGAATAGACACAAATCCCTACATATACAGCCCTAAATCTTGTGAAAAGTCTTCCCAGAGGAGTGGAGGCTGGTAAAGCTGCAAAGGAGGGAAAGACAACTCCATATTAAAGTATAACTAAAGGCAAAACTATTTTTTTTTGTTTTTAATAGAGT